>CAXKVW010000784.1:0-30123 GCA_964058825.1 Carex arenaria
AGAGGCTTGACCAGCTTGCTAATATTTTATAATGATATTTTTAAAAACAATATAAAATATGAGTTTCCATAGTGTAAAATATTTTCGTCTTTGGCTCATGCTACAAGAATCGGTGAGTATGTGCGAGAGTAAAAAATAACTATTGGCAAAGATAAGCTAACAAAAATTGTTATTTCTGAGATATTGATGTTGTTAAGCACTCCTCGTGGATATTCACGGATGATTCAGATGTCTATTAGCAAAATCCTCTCTTCACTTCACTTAATTGCTTTATGGGTGAATATATTTGTGCCTCAGGACTTGTTTGCTTGAGTTAATTTTGATTTTGACTTTTTATTTCAAATGAAGCCAAAAGGATCCAGTTTCTATCAAGGCAACAATATACATTTATTTGGTCGTATGTTTTTATCTCACATAATTATTTCCATTATATTTTTTATTTTCTATTTGAAATTGTTATTATAATCTTAACCTTAATTTAAAACTAAATGATTAGGTAAGATGTTCACATCCAAAGTACTAATTAATTAGAGAAGACTAAAAAGATGGATCCAGATAAGAAAAAACTACACAAATTATTCTCTAATCCATTATTGAGAATAAAATAGATGGGTACGTACAAAACCAAACGTAATTGTTGTATATATATAATTTTTAATAAAAAAAAATACTATAACCTGGAAAACCTTTCTCAAAAAAAAAAATATTATGTAAGGTTGTCATCAATGGAGATTATTTTGTCTTGATGTGGACCAATATCATTTCATAATATGTAACGCGAGAAATTTCTCGATAAGAATTTTGAAGAAATAATATTACATATATGTTACTGATGCCTCGGAGAAAAATAAAATGAATTAATTGTTAGGGCAGCTAAAAACATTGACTTGGACCAATTGGATCTTTTAATAAATAAATTATTTTTTGTAAATTTTCTTTGTATTGTACAAAATTATTCTTTTGTAAATTTTCTTTGTATTGTACAAAATTATTCTTTTGTATCAACCATAGATAGACTCAATAATAATTTAATAATGTGAAGTTGTTTTCCCTTAAATAAATAATTAATAAACTACAAATTAAGAATTGATCATTGTTAATATTTTTTATATGCTGATGAATAAATAAATAAAAAATTGACTCATAAAAAAATTATTTCATGCCAATTTGGCATCGGTATGCAAAAGAGAATGTATATTTTTTTAAGGGAAAATTTGTTATGTGCCACTCAAAAACTTCAAATTTGTCAAAATGCCACTCAAAAATCCATATTTGTCAAAATGCCACCAAAACTCAAACCCTATTTTAATTTTGCCATTATCCCTATTTCATCTCAATTTAAAAATTCTAATCTTTCAAAATACCCAAACTGCCCCTGTCAGAATTTTTTTTTTTCGAATTTCAAATTTTTTCGAATTTCAAATTTTTTCGAATTTCAAATTTTTTTGAAATTTCAAATTTTTAAAAAATTTTTAAAATTTCAAATTTTTTGAAATTTCAAATTTTTTGTAATTTCAATTTTTTTGAAATTTCAAATTTTTTCGAAAATCAAATTTGAAATTTGATTTTCGAATTTCAAATTTTTTTGGAAAATCAAATTTTGAAATCAAATATTTGAAAATCAAATTTATAGATGAAAATCAATTCGAAAAAATTTGAAATTCGAAAAAAAAAAATTTGAAATTTCAAAAAATTTGAAATCAAAAAATTTGAAATTTCAAAGAGACGGTAGAACTGGTCTTGAGAAAAAAATCGGTTTATTTTGATAAGTTGGGTCTCTCTTAAAAAAAAAAAAAAATTTCTGACAGGGGCAGTTTGGTCATTTTGAAATATTAGAATTTAAAAATTGAGATTAAATATGGGTAATGGCAAAATTAAAATAGGATTTGAGTTTTGGTGGCATTTTGACAAATATGAATTTTTGAGTGGCATTTTGACAAATTTGAAGTTTTTGAGTGGCACATAACAAATTTTCCCTTTTTTTAATTAGGTGCATGGTTAATTAAGTTGTGTGGGCTCATTTTACAACTTATATTTAGTGGTAACATCAGCTTAATCATTTATACTGTTGTAAAATACATATTGTAACGATTTGAATATATATATTTTATAACTTCCCAAATCGAGTATAGGGTTTTAATGTACAAATTAATGAATTATAATCACAGTAGGAAATTAAAGAAGTGAATTAAATTAAGGTGGATCGACAAGCGAATCATCGAGAGATGTGTTTGTTCCCCCAAGATGCCAGTGATATATTTACTTTGCAATTTGATCCGTATATTGTGCCGATCAATAATAAATTATTCTGATACACTAAAATATATTTGCAACTATCTCCATTTTTTTAATTTACGAAGTCAAAGCAATCTCTATATATCATTTAATTAGTTTCCTACCATATGGCAGCATGTTATCTTTAATGAAAGCCAGCAAAAATATAAGATAACTCAATAAATAAGTATATATGTTGTTAATTTTCTTATCTCACCTTCAACCTCCTGTTTTCCTCGCAAACATATTCGCACCTAAAGATTTGAATTCTGTTTGTTTTTAAATTTATATATAGTTGATATTTAAAATAAAAAAGCTATACATAATTAACGTTTAATAACTTCATACATTAATATATTCTGTCATGTGTAATAAAATTATGAACAATTTAAATTGGTAATGGGTTCACAATTAGAAAATCAGCAGCGTAAATATATATATATATATATATATATAGAGGGTTGACCTTGGTAATATTTTATGATTATATATTTTTTTATAAAAAATACAAAATGAGCTTGAATCGTCTAAAATATTTTTGTCTTTAGCAAAATTCTCTCTTTACTTCATTTGCTTTATGGGTGAACATATTTGATAATAAAAAAAAGTTTTTCTGATAACAAAAAAGTTTTGATAATGATATGTCACAACCCAAAAATGGGGCTGACAACCCGCCGCGCTATCAGCGCAAGGCGATTTGATTATCATGCACAATTTTATAAATATATACATGCACTACCAATTAATGACTTAGACAAGAGTCACGATACCTATAAAAACTTTGTGGCATGTCCCGCAATCTGTTAGTTCGACATCTCGTTTACTTGTCTTGCATTTTGTACCTAGAACCCATTGAAGTGGAAAAAAATGTCAGAGATTGAAAAATCTCCCAGTGCGGTATTCAGTTCCAGTCGAGTTATTTTTAGATCAAACCAACTAAGTAAAACCACACCGAGTTCAAATATGAAAAAATAACATTGATAATTCAAATTTCAAGATACCTCTTGCCAAACAGAAACCAATTAAAGGATCTTATTATTAGACTACTTGTGAAAGAGCAAAAAAAAATATGCATTTAATTCAGTGTATTTAATATTAGCCATTTTAACACTAAACAAATTTAACAATCAAAATTAGTAAAGGACTTTAAAATTAGCCATTTTCTAATTAAATATTTCATATCTACTTCTAGTGTATTTAATTCAGATCATTGAAATTCCAAAGATTGTAATAATAATTCCAAATCCATATTACTATTTTTAACACTTTATTAATTACAAGTCGACTAAATTTTTTTATATTTTCAAAAATTGAGATGTTACATGATAACAAATAATTGTCGAAATAAAAAAAAAAAGGTTTCTGGTGGGGTATAGGAATACAATTCTCAAGTATAATTTAGAATATAAAATACACCAAGTACAATAAAAACATTGGTTGCTCTACATATTTATACCTGCATGACGCAGATAAGGTAGCATGGCACATCATTTCTTTAAAATTTTAAATATACATTATTTGCCAGATAAGGTCTCAAGTTCGTTCCTGTACGCACTGGTATATTAATTGTGTCGCATAGAACAGCCAGAGTCACAAAATTCTCCTTTTAATTAAACCGACTCTCTTTGTTGTAGATTCCCCACTTTGTGTATCCAATGGTGTCTCGATCCTCCTTTAAATTTTGTTCCCTGAGCTCTATTTTGAATTTCGGCTTGCTTCTACCACCAATCTATTATGTGTCAACTTTTAAATCAATTTAGGCCTCAATTCTAAATATTTTATGTGTCCAATTTTAATTATTTATACATAAACAAATAAATAAAATATTAACAATTATCAATCCTTAATTTGTAGTGTATAAATTATATATTTTTAAGCAAAACAACTTAATATTATTAAAGTATTAGATTCCGTACAATAAATATATTATATATAAAAATAACATGAACGATTGTATATTTTTTTACGAGGATCATGATATTGTACAACACGTGTCATGTCTTATTTATTGGATAACTATAATGCATTATGTTAGATGCCTCTTATGATCAAGTTATATAATTTAAAAGAGTTTTAATTTCGTTGCCAACACAATGCGGATTTCAAAGGGTCTTGCCAAAATAGTTTGTTCTATGGATCAATTAATTGTATATAACTCCAAATAAATATGACATATATGATATGACATAGGAATAAATAATTAATTGGCATAATTATTTGTATATATGCGATGTACAAATAATATAGCAATTAATTAAAAAGAGAAAATAATTAATTAATTTGAGGTATTAATTTGGAAGATTAATTAATTAATTAGGTCAATTATTTTCCAATTTTTTTATTAATTCCGAAAAAAAATAACAAATATGCCGTGGGGTTTTTTTTATTTTTTTTTATTAATACCCTAACTGCCTAGTTGGGTTGCGGTCCACCCTCCCCACAAGATTTAAGAATTGTTAAATTTTACAGACACTTTCATACACATAATGTTGTCGTATAAGATGCGATGCATTCATACATAGTTTAAGATCTGTGCGTAGTACAAGTTATCCCATGACTTCTTTCCGCTGATCCAAGCCTTTTTTTCTTTAGCTTTCAGCCTTGTTCGAATCCTCTTTCTTCATTATTATTTTTAATTAAACCAACTCTCTTTGTTGTAGACCCCCCACTTTGTGTACCCAATGGTGTCTCCATTCTCCATTCATCAATTTTTATAGTTTGATTTATAGAATTTTGTTATAAATTTTATTAAGTATATATGAACTTTCAATCATTTTAGGCGTCAATTCTAAATCTTTTATTTGTCAAATTTTAGTTATTTATACATTAACATATAAATAAAATATTAACAAATAGCAATTATAATTTTAAGTGTATAAATTATGTATTTAAGAAAAATAACTTGATATTATTTAAGTATTAGTTCCGGTACAATAAAGATAAATTATGCAAATATATATATATATATAAAAGTAGATTCGGGTAGCAAATAAATGATATACAGTTACAAAATTTAATCCTATCTAAACACATAATTCATGTATAAATTATATTTCAGACCATAATTTATCATTAGATGTCGGGAGAAGTGCAGCACCATGTTACTTTCTCAAGTAATGCATGTTCCCGTCTAAAGTAGAATATGTGATATATAGACAAATTCTGAGGGGTGATATATGCATATTACTCTCTCATTAAATTTATCCAAGTAATGACTGATTTCAAGGTAAGTACATTATACCCGGCGATCTTAATGAATTAAACAAAAAATGATAGCCATCTCAAAATGTTTACGCAAGGGGTATACCCTTTCCCACCATGTGAAGCACGTGTTAGAGAGAGAGTCGAGATATTAATTTCTTCATTTCTCAACACTGTTGTTGGCTTTCCATATAGTTCTTATCTTATTTTACGTTAATGATTCAAAATTTTCTAAAGTGGAGCTCACCCATGGATTATTCTTTTCCCTGAAGTTTCCTCTTGTGCATCGAGTGCACATCCTTTTATTTCTCCATTTGATGAAATCTATCATCTCTGAATTGTTCTTGTCATTCTATTGTGTAGACACATCAACACACCAATAACCACTACTACAGAAATGATGATTAAAAACGGTTAAAAATGGTGTTGTATAGGGCTCAATAACTGTCTCAGCGGGCGTTGTGCATGAAATTGTCTGTAAAGTGTACACAGTTGTAGAACCATTTACGTTTCTTGAAAAACAACGCAATTTTTTCGCAATAACATAGAACCATGTATGAAAGCCTCAATTCTTTTGCTTGTTTTGTGGGCCAAAAAAGTAATATACATTCTTTCTGGATAGAGAAGGATAAGAGACATGCATTTGTGCAAAGGGCAATATTCAAAACCTTCTCCACGGGTTTCCTTCATTCAGAGAGAGACAGAGAGAGAGAGAGGGAGAGGAAAGAGAAAGAAACAATGAGTGATCAGAAGAGAAAAGGAGTTAGGGAGGCTGGGATAGAGGATTAGAATTTTTATCATAAATTTTATCTGAAACAAGTTCGTCAAAAATGGAAAAACCATATACTGTATTCAATGTTATCCCAACACACATGATAATTAAAAATAATGATACTGTGTGCACAACATACATTAAAACAAGAACATAAAGAACAAGAAACAGACATGTACAAAGGAAAAAAAAAAAAGAATCATAGCAAAGACTGAAAAACAGCATTTCAATTATCTATTCCTTCAATATTAACATGCTCTAGATTAAGAGGCTTGTTGAGGTTTGGGCATTCGACAACATCCAGTGTGACAAGCTGTGGCATAACCTTCCGTTTCACCTCCAAATTCTCCATGTTCGGTTTCACCTCTAAATTCTTCAAGTTATGCAATTTCTTAAGTTCTAAGAACTGCAACTGTGAAAATCCATTTGCAGAGCAAACCATTTTCTCCCCGATGTATGCTCCATCTTGTAAGCTCAGATATTTCAGGGACCCTAGTCTTTCCAGCCTGGGCATGGGATCTTCCTTCAAACCAGATTTGATTAGGTTGAGTTTAGTAAGATTTTGTGGAAAACTAACATTATCTATGATAAGATTCCTGCAAATCCATTTTCCATCTAATTTAATGACCTTCACTGTCTCGAGGTTTGGGAAAGCTCTTATGTCAACGAACTCTGATGGTAGATCGTTGCCAGTAATTGTCATTGACAAGAGATTAACCATCTGACTCAACAAGTCAGAAATAGATTTCCAGTATAGATTGTTACTATTTGAAAGTGCAAACTTTCTAAGGTTGATCAGGGACTTCGGAAAGTTTACTAGCCATGACTCATGAACTGTAACTGTTTTCAGGATTTGTAGGTCTAATATATTTGCTGTAGAGGGTGGGCCTTTAATTGGGGGGTCAGGGTCGGCATATACATGACGAAGGGTTGTGATTGTCCATAGAGATTCAAGTAGGATTTCTATTTTTGTACCTCTAGCATCTAAGGTTTGGAGAAATTTCATGAGCATCATAGTTGGAGGAAGCTCAGTTATGTTACTACCCCTCAAGCCTAGATACCGCAGGTAACACATGCTTATTAAAGGTGCTTTTGGGATTGCGGAATTCCTCAATTCCAAAACCCACAGCATATCGGACATTTTCACATTATTTTTTTGAATATCAAAAGCCAAAAAGGAAACTACCCCCCGATCCAGTACTAGGATCGGGTTTTCTTTCTTGTTATCACGATTGATTGCAACACGGGACATGGATTTTATTTCTTTCAGATCTCGGTTGGCAGCCAAAAACCCCCCTTCGTTGGATTGTTCAATGGCATATTCATGAATAGATGGACCTACTCGGCATTGTTTGATTGTGCCTAGGACTGTTCTTTTTGAAACATAAACCAACGACCTGTAATCAAAAATAAAAAAATTAACATCACATACATATTTTATAAAAAGAAACAAAATTTCTAGATGGACATGAGGACCGTTTAGCTATAAACAAAGAAAGAGACTTTGCAGAAATGAATATATATAAAAGTTCTTGGTTCTTGGGCAAGTGATGTATATCGGTGTAGTAGTTGGTGTCTTGCCGCTGGAATCCAAAACCACCAGTGTATATTAATAAGTCACCTATCTTGAGGTAGATGATTCACCTTAATTCACACTTTAAGTAGTAAAAAAGGGCGCTTTTATCGAATAGACCAGAGAAAATTACAGTGTTTGATAATAAAACATAAAATTTCAGTTTAATTGATGACCTCATTTTACAAACTATGACCTATTGCTTCAAATTGCAATCATCCTATAACCCTTTGGAAGTCATTTATGCTAGAAAGGTAAATACCATAGACCAAACAATCACCTGTACATCATAAGATGGAATGTAAATATTTTAAAATTTGGAGCATACCTTTGGACAAGTTGTTCTAGGTAATTATTTGCGGTCTCCTCTTCCGTCTTTCCTTCCTCTAGTGTAATGAATCCTTCAGCAATCCATATCTCAATTAGAGATGTTGCAGGTATCTCATAATTTTTTGGATAACATGCTAAATAATGAAAGCACGGTTTTAGAAAGTTTGGTAAATCATCATAGCAGTATTTAAGTACATGCCTCAAATGATTGTTAGGTCCGTCTTTGCTCTTGACCAGATCATTTTTCACCTGGTTCCATTTGTCGTAGGCCATTGGTTGAAATGAAAGGAGGCCCGCTATAAGGCCAAGAGCCAGAGGATGCCCTTCGCATTCCTTGCCAATCTGTTGAGGGAGATCGTCCAGTTCTTTGGTTAACTTTAGTAAGAACTCGAGAATTTTATAAGGTTCTTTGAGCTCACGAAGTTCTGGAAATGCTGTTATGAGGAAGAATGCTCGGTTATTCTCCTCATTTGTGAAGAACTTCGAATGATCTGCTTTTTGTGGAAGCAAGTCTTCAATTCTATTATTTTCGTGGAGAGAGGATACAAGTAGATCTATGTGTTTGTGCTCCAACTCACCTCCTGGTTCTGTTTGCTTCAAATATTTGCATGAAACAATATCACTAATATTATAATATATTCTTTTATTCCAATATTTCTCATAATTATGTATTTCTGCAATGGCGATCTGCTTTTTGGAAGCCCGTCCAATTTGACAGGCTTCCAGTTGCATACGCTTAATTAGATCCTCTTTTTTTTCCTCAGTGTCCTCCATGAGGTCAAATTTAATTTTCATTAGGAGAGACACAATATCACGTGATTGCAAACGCTCTAAATCCTTATTATCAGGGGCATTGTCTGATAAAAGAACTTTGAGAGAAGGTTGAGATAGAATTCCTTTTATGAAAGGTAAGGATTCCATCTCTGTTTCAACTTTCTCAAAAGTCAAAATCACACCCAAACTATCTCTCTGCTATCCTTGTGAAATGAAAACAATTTAATGCTTCACTTCCTCTCAGATCCAACTCAACTGCAAGTTCCTCCAAGTACGTAACTGCAATAAAAAAAAATAAAAAAAATAAAATACTATATAATTGGTGCATGACTGAAATCTGACATTAATTATGGAGTTTTTAAAACACATCAAATGCTACCAACTTAATTAACAACTGATGAAACTTCAAACTCTAGACCTCAATCACCTATGGTATGAATAGAAAGTGTCTGCATTAGTGTTTTTCAAATTCAATATATCTTATCTTAAACACATAGTTTTTATAATAGTTGGAGTATGAACTATGAACTACTGAAATCACTACAATGGAAAGGATTTCTGGGTCACCAACGCAAAATATATAAAATGAGGAACCCGAGTCAATTTCATATATTCAATTTTTTTTCAAGATATTAACCTCTTCTGTCAGTGGTGATGTTCCGGATGACTAACAAGGAGAGTGAGTGGGAGCCTTGACTAAATTTTATATTTTGTTTAAGGTTCTCTGAAATAATCTATTTGAAAACAGTGGATATAATTTTAAACCAGCGTGAGTGTTAGAAATACAGGTGGTAATAAAGTACCATCAAAAATTCGAAAAAAATATCTCACCAATAACAGTCCTACATCCACAATGATAATATTTGTTGGTTCTACTACAATGCAAAAATGCAACAAAAACATAGAAAATGACAAGCATGAGGTATAATGAAGCGTACTTCTTGTCAGCAGGGCTACTTCTCGTAATAGTTGCTAAAGTTTGAAAAATAAAATGTAATTATAGGTAGTAATGTTTGTCTAATTTTAGTTAGATTTATTTTCTATAAATTAGTATGGAGGTCACGTATTTAGAATAAGGTATAAGAAATAACTAGCATTTTCAGAAATAAGTTTATGTTTACCAGAATTGTGATCTACAGTTCTGCCAACACTTGCTTCCTTTATCTCTCTCGTTAAATCAAAACAATTTAGTCCTGCATTCGTTCCCTCCGTCACTTTCAATGCAACTGCAAACTCCACCAAATATCTGTAATAGAAAAGAAATATTTAAAGGGTAATATAAATGGTGCAATACTGAAATCAGGCTATTGAAACTTGTAACTCAGAACCTTTGAGCCCCTGTCCCCACAATGGAGGTCGGAACAGGACAGGATAGGCAGGAAAACAGTGAGAGAGAGATGTGAAATCCAGAGAAAAGAGAGATCTAGAAGATACTCACCCGGGATCGTTGCTGTTTAATGTTCCGGACAGGAGGTTCATTCTGGTGAACTTGTCAGGAGAAGAGAGAGGAAGGAGAGGGTAAGTGAGGGTAGGGGGAGGAGGTAGGTGTAGATTGATCAGGGGGCTGAGAGAGAGGAAGTGGTGGTTGATGGGAGATTATAATTTTGTGTTGCAGAGGGACAGAGAAGGAGGTATAATTTATAATGAATATATGATACAGGTAAAGCCAGAGCAAAAATATGTTTTGTTTTTTAGTAAATTGCAATTCTCTTTCAGAACACTAATCCTAACTTCCAATTTGAATCCTAACAGAAGGTCCCTTTTTAGTTTGACTCTATATTTTTCACCTTTTACTTTAAAACAGTTTTGTAAGAAAATAGATTAATTGTAAATGTGCATGTATTTTCTAATCGAGTCACATTGTATCTGGAAGTATCTTCCATGTCACATGAATGTATGACGCCTTTCCCAAGACTAAGTCATTTATTAACCTTTACTGAGTAATTGCACCAACCTTTTTAATTATAATGATCTAGCATGATGTATTACTGTTGTGTACCACAGAATTTTGTTTGTTAAGACTATATTGCAAAAAAAAAAAAAAAAAATTCTTACTGTCTTCAAAATAATGCAAAATTAATAAAGCATTTTTAATATCCTCTTTTGGCATTACATTATATAGACATATTCTTTCTGTCGCACAAGTCATGCATTTTCTTTTGAGAACGCACTTTAGAGTTTGATTTCGAATTTATATCTTCACATAAAAATTATTATTTGAAGAGAAATTATAATTGGCGTAATTATCTAAAATATACAAATTGAATAACACATTTTGACCAGATTTTTTTTAATACACTACAAAAAAAAATATAGAGTATGCCCCGGCCCATGAATTTTTTTAAAAATGACCTGAACACTCTACGATGGGGCTGTTTGCTCCCTACCAAACTGTCCCATTGAGGGGTGGTCAGCTATAAACCTTATAAAAAGGGTGATATCCCTCTCCTGTCCACTCACAAATTATTCTACTTTCTCCAACAGAGTGGCAGAAGAAGAGAACGCGATTTTTGAGTGATTTTAGATATTTTTATTTAATTTTTTAATTCAATTTTTTACTCAATTTTTAAAAATCAATTTTTATAATTCAATATTTTTTAATTCAAATTCTTGGTAATTAAGATCATTAATAAAGGTTTATTGGCTAATGTAGTTTGGTAAAGAAAAAAATGCTAATTGCATTGTACGTGGGTGGGAAGTTTACGAAAGGGGTGGAGGGAGTCTAATACATGAAAGATTTAAGTTATGGCTTCTAGGTTAATGAAAATACCACATTTTTGGAAATTAAGCAAATGTTATATGAAAACGTGCGGGGGGGGGGGGGGGGGGGGGGGGGGGGGGGGTAAACAAACATTTCTTTGTCAGTTATCTTATAACATGTGAGGGGTTATGGGGAGCTGTTGGCAATATATTTGAGTTCGAAAATATCCTAATAATGAACCTATTTTCAAGGAGAGTTCCGGTTCAACCTTGGGTTGAACCTTTTCCCCAAAACAACTCGTGCTACTACAACTTGGGTTATGACAATCCGGGGTACCACAACCTGGGTTATGTACCACCCATTTATGACAATTATGCCCCTGATTAGTCCCTGGATTTTACCTCCAAGCTATCACCACCCCCACTCCCACCTGAACTCAAAATGCAAGTTAGATTTACATCTGTACTTAAGTCAATATCTAGACTGTTACCAACAGTTAATTAGGATGTTACTGGTGTTGATAGTGAAGGGGTCGATGCAATACCAGATAGGCATCTCAACACAAGTGATGATTGGAAAAGGGATTGGGATTCCAATCACTTATCATATGGTGATGTGAATATTGTATCCGCTCCAAGGGAAGACACACTTTTAATTAGAGGCCGGATAGATAGGCACCCGATCATTCAATGATACTTGTTTTTTCAAAAGCAGACATTACTTTCTTTGGAAAGCATGTTGTATACAACTAGGAGATTGCCCCCAAAAAAGTTTATACCAACATAGAACTTGTGAAGAAAATCCATGAAATGCATGTGCACAGTAACTTGTGAAGAAAATCCAAAACTAGAAAGAAAGATCTATTTATGCTCTTATCAGGTAGATTGTTTGCTGTTCATAAACTTTTGATATTGTCTAAGTTTTAGAAGTATATAGATACACACATATTGACTCTTGAAATTCATATTGATTACCAGTGTTTCGTAGTTGATCAACAATTTTTGTTTAATATTTACTTGTCTATTTCTATATTATTGTATATCGTCCAAACTAAAACAATTAGGTTGTTGCAATAGAGAATTTAACTCAGTTTTTATATTTTTGCCATAGAGGATGTAAGTGGTTGCCTACCTAGCGGTTCAAAATGTAATAGATTGTTTTTTTTAATATATACAACCTAGCAGCTGCTGCCAAGATTTAAAAAAAAATAAACTCAATAAGACATAGGTATGGTGACATCCTATCTAAAAACATTAATTATGTTGGAAAAATGTGAGATTATTTTTTATATTTTTGCGATAGAGGGCAATGCACTTGTGGAACATGGAGGTTAGAAAGTCAATGGTTCAAATATAACATATGAAGTAGTTTAGTAGACATGAACAGCTGGGTACAGATGCGATCTGAACTCGACTTAATCAACATAAACAAATGGAGGAGTCCTCGAGATCTGTAATTGGTATTTATGATTCATGCATTGCTATCTTTTCACCATTGATGATCTATATATCTACTTGCTCATAATTACCACCATACTTGTAAAATGAGGGGTTAATTTGGTTTACAAACACGATTCATAAATACCAACCTTGTATGATTTCCACAAATCATAAACAATTTCCTTGTAAAAACTGTGTAAATAACCAACGTTATTATACACAATTACCATGTTTGAATTTCTTTTTTGAGGTCTAGCACGGTCTCCTTATTGGAACCGTATTTGTAACTTCTTTATAGACACGATTGCGCAAATTTATACAATATATCGACACTTTCATATATGATGCTCACAGTATAATTGCTGAATCATGTGTCATTAGCATTTTCAGCCGTGTATATATAGCTGCCTTTTCAGTAGTAGTGAAATTTTGGCTCACCAATTTTAAAGTAACTATTGAAAAATGTATTACCCAAATCAATTTCAGTAGTAGTGAAGACGCACCTCTTGATCTGCTAATGCGAATGCTGCGGGATAACGATAATAATTTTAGTATAGTGAAGTTTCTCAACGCTATTGTTATTGCATTCACATCCCTTCCAATATTTGCACAAGGGAATCTTTTACAATTAGTGATTCGGACCATTTTTTTAACCTTGCACGAATATCAAAGCCAAATAATACTGCCCCTGCACTAGCCCGAATCCCAAAGCAGTGAGATTTAATCTAAAACCGTAAAGTAAGGCCCATCCCCTACAGTATTGGAGAGAAGTTGAATCCATTTTTATTGGCAGCAGATATCTTATTATATTATTGCCACTTCTGTTCAATGGAAGTGCTACAGAGTAATATTCATAGGGCACATGATCCGCATTGTATGCTCCCACGTGAAACTCATCTTCAAAAAAATTTATTCAACCCTTGAGGAAATGTCAATTACTGATATTGTATTCTCAACTACTTTTTAAGATGGGTATCTTCCACCGAAATGATCATTATTAAAATATTCTGTTTTCCATCGGCTTCACCACTTCTCTCGGCATCTAATTAACGATAAATTAATTCAATAAATCTTAAATCCAATGTACGCATAAATTTTTGTGTCTACAAATAATTAAAATTTAAAAATTTAATACATGTTATTTTCTGAAACTTAGAACACCCAAATATAATTGTACTCATCACTTTGTGAAACTTACATGTTATTTTAACCATCACATTTCCGTCTTCTACTAATCTATCAATTGAAACCCCTAAAAAAAAAAGTGACCATATATAATTATTTGTAGATAGTGATCAGGGGATGATATTCGAGAGAGAACCCTAACAGATTAAATTTCAACTAAGACGAAATAGAGCATTGTTTTAATTCAAGTGTTTGCTAAGTTTATACTTCAAAAGAATATAATTATTTTCCTGTTTTCTATTATAAATCAAGTCCGTGTCATTATTGAAATAAGATATTATTTGTAAATTTGGCATTAATTTTTTTTACCTTAATTTTTTAAAAAACTAATTATGCATATGATTTGCGCACAAAGATAATAAGGTTCTTTAATATCCACTTATATTTTATATATGCTCGTGTTTAAGAATCCAGTCTTACAACAAGATAGATAGACCCATCCACAAATGTTTTGTATTAAAATAAAAATTAATTACTAAAAAAATTTGTTGGTCACTTGATGGATGATCAATGGATTTAAAATTGAAATAAATAGAGAATCTACAATTATGGAGAACATTTCGTTTTAACAACCAATTAATTGGTTGTCCATTTTATCAAGAAATTTAATTATCAATACAACATATTTGATTTTAACTAATGTCATATTTTGTTCAATATTTGGACTCTATAACTTACCAAATAATAGTTAAAATTTAATGACATATGGTATGATCATGAACAGATAACATATATAAATACATATGTAATTGTAGTGCTATTTAAAGTCGCTATATTTTATTATATCTTTATATTTTGTATGGGATAAATTTTGTGGGATATATTTTGTAAGGGATTAAAATGAACAATCATACTAGTTTTTATGGTATAAATTTTGTGTCAGTCCAAATTAAATAATATCAATATAGCACCTCTTTTGTCAACGAGTTACGGGATCATTGCATTTTAAGCACGCCTTGGAAAGAGAGAGGGAGATAAATAAATATGCATTTTGAAGCACGCCTTGGAAAGAGAGAGGGAGATAAATAAATATGCATTTTGAAGCACGCCTTGGAGAAAGAGAAACAGATAACTTGGAAATTGGTATATTATACATAAATTCATTTTTTTTGTTTCTCAACGCTCTTATTATATTGCTGCCTCTACTCTGGATGTGGGCCCCTTCAGGAAATGTTTTGTTTAACCAGGAATGGATGTCCTTTGGCTCACAGGAGGGCCGGGATGTGTCTTATATATAGGTTTTGCTACCTTCTTTTACTTTTTTAATTTTATAAAAAATGAATATTACTTGACTTACATTAGTACATTACCTTTCAGAAGCTCAAAAGAAAAAGAAAAATTACAAGAGTTATTCAAACTGAAGGAACAAAGGAAACAAGTATAATAATGTTCATGTAAAAGCTGGGTCATCTCCAATGACTAGGATATTAAAATGAACAGAAGGGACATTGCACTCTGTTAATAAAAATGCACAAAATAACATGGCCAAACTACCGGGCTAAATGATTTTATGAAATAAATCATTAAATATGTGAAACTAAAGCCAATATATACAGCAGTTTATTAATACGGTCCAGTTATCTGTTAATTGGCAACAACATTTTTAAGAACAATACTGTACAACAATTCCAGTAAAACTTTGGACATATTGGTTATTTTGTCGTCAACGTTTGCAAAAATACAGTAATATAAGTTATGGGAATAATATATTAAATAGTCAATGGTACTATAAATTGCTAGTTGTAATCCACCACTGTGAGGATATGTTTTTGTAAGGCAACAAATGCTTAAACAATTCAAGCAGACAGCCTGGCTAGTTGTCTTCCAGCCAAATGATAAGTGTTATAATTTAAATCATTGAAATTAAATGTTTCATAAATTTTCAAAATAGAAATCCAAAATCTCACATACTTACATAAAGATTCATGTCAAAACAAAACGAAATATACTGAAGTCATGCCAAAATTAAACACTCCACCATATTACCACTTAATTAGTCATGCCTCGAAACTTGACTCCGTTGAGTACTAAATTGCTTCAAATGAAATATCGGCATATTTATTTTAAGCTAAAAAAAAGTTATACACAATCATGTCTAATAAATATACGACTCGAATTAGGTGAATATAATCTATTTTGAATAAAAAGGCCAGAGCCAATCTTCATTGAAGAAAAGGTTAACTTACAGTAACAAGTTCAGGTGAATATAATCTGATTTATCTCCTTTCTTAAAGTCCAAAATAAAACATATATAGAGAGAGAGAGTAGAACTAGTGTTTTCCTATGTCCATGTGTGAACTCTCTGTAAAACCAATTAGATTGGCTTCAAAATTGCAAAATTGAAGCGTTTTTGTACATTGTTTATTTATTAATTCATTCATTCTAGTTATTAGTGCTGGCACAAAATAAAACGCATATCTATAAATTTTACAGTAAAAAAATTGAAAAAAAAAACAACAAAATTAATAAGGTAATATCTTGCCGCAAACAATAGATCAAAGTCTGATAACAACAGTTTCGTTTTACAATTTTTTCAAGTTGTTATTATACAATTAAACCAATAGAGACATGGTTTCTTGCTTAATATATATTATTTGAAATTCAAAAAGGGGCTTTCATTGAACTTTTTGATAACCAAATTAATATTCCTTTAATAAAAGTCGCTTCCATGAATTTCGGCCATTACATATGACTATATGAGCTGGATCTGTGCATTGCAGTAATAAAGTTTTATTAGTCAACTGAAACAAACATGTCATGTGACAAATAATAATAAATAAATAAAATCTCACGTTGACTCTGTTGTTGAGCCCAATGATTCTAGCTAATCGTGGGAAGCAACAGTAATATTTGTATTTGTTCAGCAAGGCTTGGATCTAGCCAGGCATCTACAAGCAAGAGACCAAAAAGAGGGACGAGACAAGGAGAGATAGAGAGAGAGAGAGAGACTTGGCAACCACTGTCAAGGTTTCAAAAAGAGATAGATAGAGAGAGAGAGAGAGAGAGAGAGAGAGAATGGAGATTAACTATGAGAAATGGCAAAACCGATGGAGCACAAATGAGGTAATTGTTCTCGTCCTTCTCAGCCTTGGCATGCAAATAGGTCTCATTGCCTTGGCACCATTGCGTAAACGCAGCAAGAACCCGGTGCTCAAGCTCACACTCTGGCTGTTGTACCTAACTGCTGACTCCGTTGCCACATTAGCACTGGGTAACATCAGCAACCAGGCCAATCCTGAAGAAAGTGGTGACAGTGAAACCATGCCAGGCAAACTCACTGTCTTGTGGGCCCCATTCCTCCTGCTTCACCTGGGGGGTCCGGATAGCATCACATCATACTCCGTTGAGGATAACGAGCTCTGGTGGCGTCACCTTTTGGGGCTAGTTGTTCAGGTTGTAGTTACAATTTATGTATTTTGGCAATCACCACCAAAGGGGTGGTTGTGGGTACCAACAATGTTAGTTTTCATCCCGGGACTAATAAAGTTTGCCGAAAGGACCCATGCTCTCCGCTTAGGAAGCAAGGACAATCTGAAGGACAAAATTATCTCAGAACTCGGCCCAATAAATAAAAATAAGCAAGGTACACATATATCCCAACCTTCCACTAACATCCGGTTAACAAAATTATCACGAGCGAAATCTTATTTCTTGCTACGAGTACCTTATTCATTGTTTTAATTGTTCTGCACTCAGATAAGACCGATAATACTGCCCCGAATCCCATCAACCCAGCAAATGGAACTACTAAAGGTACATATATCCCAACCTTCCACTAGCATCCAGTTAACAAAATTATCTCGAGCGAAATCTTATTTCTTGCCACGAGTACCTTATTCTTTGATTTAATTGTTTCGCACTCAGATAAGAGCGATAATACTACCCTGAATCCCGTCAACTCAGCAAATGGAACTATTAAAGGTACATATATCCCTAGCTTCCACTAACATCCCATTAACAAAATTATCTCGAGTTAAATCATATTTTTTTTCTAAGAGTACCTCATTGTTTGATTTCATTGTTATCCACTCAGATACTGCCTCAAATCCGGCTGAATCCAAAAATGGAATTACTATAGGTACATATATCCCAACCTTCCACTAACATCTGGTTAACAAAATTATCTCGAGTGAAATCTTATTTGTTCTAAGAGTACGTTATTATAAGAGTACGTTATTATTTGATTTATTTGTTCTCCACTTAGATAGCAATGATAATACTACCTCGAACCTCATCAACCCAGCAAATGGAACTACTAAAGGTACATATACCCCCACCTTCCACTAACAACTGGTTAAGAAAATTATCTCGAGTGAAATCTCATTTCTTGCTACGAGTACCTTATTCTTTGATTTAATTGTTCTGCACACAGGTAAGAACGATAATACTACCTCGAATGCCGTTGACCGAGCAAATGTTACTACTAAAGGTACATATATCCCTAGCTTCCAGTAAAATCTAGTTAATAATATTAACTTGAGCAAAATTGTATTATTCTTGCTAATACATTAAGATTTCATTTAATTGTTCTCCCTTCAGGTAGATGGGTGAAGTACAAGGATAATATTTTGTCGTTCCTCTGCCCAGCAAAAAACACTGGAGGTACATATATCACAACCTTCAACTAACATTCTGTTAACAAAATTATCTCGTGTGAAATCTTTTTTTTTTCTAAGAGTACCTTATTGTTTTATTTAATTGTTCTCCACTCAGATACTAACTCGAATTCTGTCGGCCAAGCAAATGGAACTACTAAAGGTACATATATCCCTAGCTTCCACTAACATCCGGTTAACAAAATTTTCACGAGTGAAATCTTACTTTTTCTAAGAGTGCCTTATTATTTGATTTATTTGTTCTCCACTCAGATAGCAACAATAGTACTACCTCAAAACTCATTGACCCTGCAAATGGAACTACTAAAGGTACATATATCCCAACTTTCCACTAACAACCGGCTAAGAAAATTATCTCGAGTGAAATCTTATTTTTTTTTTTCTTTGAGTACCTTATTGTTTGATTTAATTGTTCTCTACTCAGATAGTAACGATAATATTACCTCGAAGCCCATCGACCCAGCAAATGGAACTACTAAAGGTACATATATCCCAACCTTCCACTAGAAATCTTAAGAATGGCACCAATACTAATAGTAATAATAATAATAACAATGCTAACAATAGCATACCAACACTATAAATCATAGGACCTAAACCAATAAATACACCCCTAAATCATGATTACCAGCCTATGGTTCTGGTACATGGATAGCTAACTTCCACGTGTTCATGTCCGAATCCAACTCTTTGGATACATTTCATTCCTTCATGTCCCTTTTACTGCTTCCTCCCTTGTTATTTAGGCCAACCTCTGCCTCTCCTTCTTCTTTCGAAACAACTTATCATTCTAGGACTCACCAGTACTTCGGGAGGCTCCCGTTGGAGATGCCCAAACCATTTCAAGCAATGTTGGACAAGTTTCTCTTCAATCGGTACAACCCAAATTTCTGTCACATGTAGCGTCATTTTTTATTCACTCCCTTCTTGTATAACCACAGATTCACCATGTTGATAATCAATATTGTATCAAGGATATTCGTAAAAGAATAATTAGGAAATAGTTTAGGGACCTCTATGTAATATGTGGAACTATATAACCCAATTTGGGGAATTAATGAAATTAAGTTTCTCAAATCAAATTGGTATCAGAGCTTCACAGCCCCTTTTTTAGTTCGCTCCATTTTATGTTTGATCTAGTTTACTCAAAGTCGCTTCGCCAGCTCCAGTATGCCTGTCTACTGCTTCTCTTCTTCTGCCAACACACAAGAGAGGCCTCCCTCTCTTCTCTATCGCTCATGTGGGGTGTGTTTCCCCATAGACCCATGGTGGGTTAAGATGAATAATAGAGACATGGTCGTGATTGGAGTGGTCTAGATCTTGTTCAAACGAAGATCTACTACCGTAAACATATCGTGTTACAATAATGAGTTCAAAAGAAGATCACTACACTAAACAGATCGCACTGTAGTAATGGGTCATACAACAATAACCAATGAATAGTGATTCAAAAGTTGGTTTTTCTGTTTGTGTTGTTTGATGTACTTTTGTGGGTCATGATAATGATTGTAACTTGTGCTACTATTTTGAGGTAAGCGAGGGTTGAAAGGATGGATAAGTTCTTTGATAAGTTAGATGAGGACGATGTCAAGGTATTGTTGAATCTGGTGAAACAGGCAAAAGCTTCACTATTCATTGGTTATTGTTGGCATGAGATGGGCCTTGGCAGCATCAAGGCTTAGTTACAGTGTGATTCGCAAATATTATAACTGTGTTGTGGTAGGTCATTTGAGCAGGGTTTGTCCAAAGTATCCATATCCTAGAGAGAGAAGTATAGGTGATTGAGGACTATTGACTGACTGTGGTAGTCGATAAGGAGGTAGAGGTGGCCCATATGGAGAGTATCAGGAAAATTTAACAGTGGCTGAGGAGGATAAAGACACTCACTTGGCTTTCACGAAGGAGGATCATGAGCTTCTCGACATGTTGAGGAGGAAGAAACTGGCTAGCGATGATATAAAAGAAGGCCACTGCTGAGGGAGCCTTCACATCTTCATTCACGGTATTATTACCACTTATGCTCACTCAGACAAAGATACTCAAACACAAGTACATGTCTTCATACCTACCACAATAACATCATAATGGAGTAGATTCTGGTGCATCTTGACATGTCACGGGAGATCACCGTGAGTTTTCTACCTATACTCACCTAGCAGCACTAGAGAGCATTCAGACTGCCAATGACACAGCATAACCTGTTCTAGGCAAGGGGACCATTAAGTGTACCAAGTCTATGAACCTTTCTGATGGGCTACATGCTCCTTCTTTTCCTGTAAACTTGTTATCCATTAGTTCTATTATTCTTTCAATAGAAAGGGACATGTCAGAGACTTGGGATTAGCACATGGCATAATGTATTGCGGTATTTGGATAGAGAGGGGATGGATACAGTGCTAGCATTATAGTGGATAGAGTAGAGGCAAGACGACAGGGTAGGAGTATTAGTGTGGATGATGAGTTGGTTCTAGGTCATCAGCACATGGGGTACTTTTCATTCAACATATTAGATCGATTGTATCGATCAATGTATGAAAAAGGTGACATATAGAAAGTTGTGTGTGATGCTTGTGAGTTTAGGAAGCATACAAGAAGTTCTTATGTGAGCTCAGGTAGGAGTTCTCGCACTTTTGATTTAATACATTCAAATGTATAGGGGCCGTGCTCAATAACTACGATGAATGGTTATAGATTTTCTGTGAATTTCATTGATTGCTATACTCGTGTGACTTGGTTGTACTTGATGAAAAATAAGAGTGATGTGTTTGCTTGTTTCAAGGACTTACATAAGGTAGTTCAGACTCAGTATGGTGCACTGATAATGGTACAGAGGTATGATAATGGGATAAAATATACAAACAAGGCCCTAGAGGCGTATTTGTCAACTTATTGGATACATCACCATATCACATGCCCTTACACACCATCTCAGAATGGTGTAGCGGAGAGAAATAATAGAGGTACCTCAATGTATGATGATCTCCATGAATATTCTGAAATATTTGTGGAGACAAGCTATTTTGATAGCCGCACAATTGATTAACAGAATGATCTCTTGGGTGTTGGAGTGGCAAACTCCATGTGAGATGTTGAAGGGAGATAATAAGGGCATTCTTCCCTTGAAGGTCTTTAGATGTGTTTGTTTTATGAAAGATAACAGACCAATAGTAGGAAAAATAGATTCCAGGGCCATGAAGTATGTCTTTGTGGGCTATTTTGCCACTCATAAGGGATACGCTTGCTGGAGTCCAGTAGAACGGAGGTAGTTTGTAAGCATAGATGTTACCTTTTGAGAGCTAGAATCATATTACTCCTTGAATGTGACCTAACATTTTTGTGACTCGCTTGATACTGGGGGTATTAGGCGAGAGAGGGTGAATAGTGGTGGTAAAATACTAGTAAATGTGGAATCTATTCAGTGCCATTGTCCTATGGGAGATTCGGATGAGCATGAGTCGGAAGATTTCAACGAAGAAGAGGAAAGATAAGACTTAAGGGGAGTTGAGAGTGTACTAGAGGAAGAGCAACCAGAATGAGCTTCATCAAAATGAGAGTGCACATGAGGAGAATCATAATCAGAGGGAATTGAGAGTGTATCAAAGGACGAGCAATCAGAATGAAGGTCAGCTGGATGAGGTCATATGCTTGTGTCGACTAAGATTCATGAGGGTCAGCAGGATGAGAGTCCTATCCATACTAAGATTTGTGTACCTAAAAGTCCCTTTGATTCAAGAGGGATAATTCCTCACTCTTCTTCTGACACAACATTGAGGAGGACTTCTCTCCGCAATGCTAGAAATTCCCCTGATTGATATAATTTTCCACATGATATTGCTCAATTTGTCTCATATTCTAACATATCACCTGTGCATGGGGCATTTATTGCATCTCTGGATACGGTTTCTATACCTAAGTGTTGGCAGAAAGCTAAAGAGGATCCAATGTAGAAGGCTGTCATGCGGGAGAACTTGGTGCCTTCGATAAGAATAGGACATGGTAGATAGTGTCGTTACCAGCAGGTAAAAAGGTAGTTGGGTGCAAATGGGTTTTCACAGTAAAGCAAGCTCTAGAAGGGAAAGTTGATCGTTAGAAGGCACGGTTGGTGACGAAGGGTATATTCAGATGTATAGCATTGACTATGATGAGATATTTACACCATTGGCAAAGATGAGCATTGTCATAACACTTGTTTCTCTTGCTGTGAATGGTGGATGGAAATTACACCAACTTGATATGAAGAATGTGTTTCTTCGTGGGGATATGTATATGGAGATATCCCTAGACTTTTGCACAAACCATCTAATGTGAAAGGTATGTAAATTAAGAAAGTCCATGTATGGATTGAAACAATCTTGTCGAGCTTGGTTTGATAGGTTCAGGAGATCCATGGGGGGCATGGGCTATCAGCAGATCAATACCGACCACAAGGTTTTTTTTTTAAATATAGTGGTCATATTACTATGCTTGTCTTGTATATTGATGATATGATTGTCCTTAGTGATGATGAGGGATAGATTTCTTAGTTGAAGGTGAGATTGCTCAAAGAATTTGATGTGAAGGACCTCAGTTTTCTCATATACCTCATTGGGATTGAGGTCGCTCGTGGAGTAGAGGAGATTGTTCTATCTCAATAGAAATATGTGCTAGATTTGCTCAAAGAAACATGTATGCTGGGATGTAGGCTTGCAGTTACTACAATTGATCAAAGCCAGTTGATCGAGAGAGATATCATAGGTTAGTAAGTTGGCTGATTTATCTGTGTCACATTCATCCCGATATCTCGTTCGCAGTAAGCGTGGTGAGTCGCTACATGCATGATCCAAGGAAGGCCATATTGATGAAGTTTATTAGATTCTGAGATATCTGAAGTGTCCTATAGGTAATGGATTGTTATTCAGGAACAGTGGTCACCTAGGCATTGAGGGCTATTGTGACTCTAATTGGACGAGTTGGTCTAACAATAGGAGGTCTACCTTGGAGTATTGTATATTTATAGGTGGTAACTTGGTCTCTTAGAAGAGCAAAAAGCAATCGGTAGTGGCACAGTCTACCGCTGAAGCTGATTACAGGGCAATGGCCTTGGTAGTTTCTGAGTTGTTATGGTTGAAGGTTCTTCTGGTGGAGTTGAAGATGGATTGAGGGATTCACATGAAACAATGGTGCGATAACAATTCGGCGATTAGCATTGCCAATAATCTGGTGCAGCATGACAGAACTAAGCACATTGAGATTGATAGGTTTTTCATCAAGGAAAAGTTAAAATAGTGGAATACTGAAGCTATGTCATGTTCCAACTGAGGATCAAGTGATGAATTGCCTAACAAAGGGTCTTAGGTCTTTAGATCTTTCTATATTATGTGACAAGATGGGCTTAGTAAATATCTTTCACCCATCTTGAAGGGGAAGGTTGAGAATCAAGATTGTATTAAGGATATTTCGATAAAAGAGTAATTAGGGAATGGTTTAGAGACCTCAATATAATATGTGCAATTATATAACCCAATTTGAAGAGTCAATGAAACTAAGTTTCTCAAATCAATTCACCACAACATATGTATTTATGCTACACTTTTCTTGTGGACACGTTGTCTTTTAGTAATCTAACATTCTGCACCATACAATATCGCCATCATGTAGCACTTGTCTTTTAGCTTTTGTGAGGCTTCTCTTTCACACAGGATGCCATATATATGCTGCCGTTTCACCCATCCTACTTTTATCCCATGGCTAAAACCTTCATCAATCTCGTCATCACTCATTAGCATTGATCTCAAATATCAAAAGGTGTCCTTCTTGTGCACTACTTGTCCGGCCAAAGTGATATTTCCATCCTCTTATTTGACACCGCTAACCTCACATTTAATATACTTGATTTTAGGTCTACTAAATCTATAACTCATCGATTATAAAGTCTGTCTCCACAACTATAGTTTCCTACGAATCCCTATCCTACCCTAATCAATTAGCACCACATCATTAGCAATGAGCATCCACCAGGGAATCTCCCGTTGTATGTCCCTCATGAATTCATCCACTAATAGGCTGACCGTTGACCCTTGATATATAATCTTATCTTAAAAGGAAAGTCACTGGTTTCAAGAGCCCAACACAAGGCCTATCTCAGTTGGTTTGGTTTCTTTGACCATAAATTTATATATAATATTTATAATTATTATGTTTTGTTTCAATATGTTCAGTTTGTTTATTTACTTGTTGTTCAACCATAAAAATGAAAAGTTATACTATGTCATCTTTTGTAAAAAAAAATGAATTTAAGTAAAATCAGTTTTATACAATTAGTTATGGCAGCGCTTTTCGTGCGGGAGAGTAGGTACGGAATTGGGTAAATTTTTTTTTTTTGAATATTTAAAGTTGAGAAAGTAAACTCTAATCTTTATCTAAAAGTGAATTATTTAAGCCGAACAGAGGTTGATAGCAGAAAGTTCCCCAAAACAAAAGTAGGGAACCAACATCTGCACAACACCAATTAATATTTAAAATCACGACGTCAAAATGAAACATGGTACTATGGGTACAATAATCAGGAGGCATTTAGATAATCAACATCGGCCCTTTAGTCAATTAACATCTGTGTCTTCTTTTGAAAAAAAAATAAAAATAAAGGTTTACTAATTTGACCCACTTTTAAGTTTATACACAATTAAACATATAACAAATAAACGGATTTTGTTATAATATAATATACTAATTAATTTATTTTGTACTATAATAGGTGTAAAACAGCATTTATCTAAATTCATAGTCGGTAAACAAATTAAGAAATCAAAATATTTTACCAGTACCGTCGGGATTATCATTAGCTAAGAACAAAATATTTTACCACGTTGTTGAGAAGTTTTAGTGTAGTCATCCGACTCATTGATAATTAAAAGAGCATAAGTAGTAATTTTTAATTATCCTCTGTGCTATCCCCAGCCAAAAAACCTCATATTTTTCTGGTGAAACTAATGCATTACGAAATGGTTTACCCCAATGATTTTGTGTTAGAAGAAAAATTGTGGAACTGGACAAGATAGATATGTTTCCGACCAAAAGTGATGTACAACCACAAATTCAAAAGAAGCAAGGTACCGAATTTAGGATTTCTCCAATTTAAAAATTCACTCTAGCATACTAGCTTGAGACTGAATACTAACCATATATAATGTATCCAAACGACACGTACACATATGAAGCAAATAGACATAAAATGCTTCTGCAAATTAAGAACAAAAGTGGACAGGGATATGAAGTATTGGTAACTACATTGACAAACTATCATGTATAAGATTCATTTTTTTGTGTATGAGCAAGGACTCATTAATCTAATATTATTTATGTAATAGTTAAGAGTTAACAGATATTATGAAGTATATACTTTCGTTTACTATGGTGCCGTATGAAAAAAAAGCCAGTTTTTCTTCTTGCTGAAACTTTCAAATGTCATTCAAATTTTTCCAGTCTTGTCAAAAATAGTAAAGTTTTTCATGTTGGAATTTGTAGGTTCGGAATTGGGTTAAAATATTTTTTTTATTATTTGAAGTTGAGAGCTAAACTCTCATCTTTATTTAAGAACAAAAGTACTAAAGAACAAACGAGGTAGGTTGCAGAAAGCTCACCGAACTAGATGCTCAGAACTGCAGGGGCGTGGGGGGGGGGGGGGGGGGGGGGGGGGTGGTGGGTGGGGACGGAATATATGGTACTCTGGGTACTATCGAGAGGTACATAAAATAAACGAGTTTGGTGCTTTAGGGATTGTGAATTAATCAATTCTATTTTTCTTAAAAGTAAAAAATAAAAGATAAGAAATGTTTACTAATATGACCCACTTGCATGTATACGTCAAAGAAAATTATATTTAATAATTTTCTTCTGATTTTAATCTGTAGTATAATGGGTATGAAACATAATGTATCTATAGCCATTGTCGATACATAATGAAGAAATGAAAAAATTACATTAGCAAAGAAGAATAAATATTACAGAGATCCACCCTGTTCAGTATTCACAGTATGGTATGATATACAAATAAATGAATATCATTATGGGACCTATACTTGAGAAGCATTAGTGAAGACATCTGACTCGTAGAGAATGGAAGGTAAAGTATAATATTCTTTACAATCCTCTGTGTTATCCTTATCCCTCAGTAAAATTCATTGTAAGTACTAAATTACTGTACAGTACCGAAAAACAAAAGTTTTTCTGGCGGAATGAATGATTTCTGAAATTGTTTAACACAAGGACTTTTTCTTAAAAGACAACTACTGGAACTGAAATTTTCGAAGATAGATATTTTCTATCCGGAATTAGTTTAAAAAGAACATTAATATGATCCCAACAAATATTATTTGTAGCGTCTACCCAAAAGCGATATGCCTCAAACATTAAAATATGCAAGGTACCAATATTTCGATGTCACAATAAAAAAAAGGGTGATATTAGTGATTGAGAGAGCAATGATTAATAAAATACTTTTTCAACTTTATGCAGCTGAGTTAAGCGAAAGCGAAAAGGACAGCAAGGCAATTTGTGATGGTTATGTTTGGTTCAATAAGTTCAAGCGCCTTTTGGTAGATGTAACTTTTCCCGCAGATCTGTTAATGGAGAGTCAAGATCACTTCTCAGAAATGGATGCAAAGGATGCACTTGAATTGGTCGCCATAGAGCTCTCATTCTTGTATGATATCCTACATACGAAGGCAGTCCACATGCACTACAATTTAGGCCGTGCAATGCGTTGTTTCTCTCTGGTCTCCATCATAACAGCACTGGTTGTATTTCATCATCTTGACACACAAAGATATGCATCTAAAGATATTATCATAACCTATATCCTATTCGGTGCAGGCCTCATCCTTGAGGTCGTCGCTGCCGTGTTTCTTATATCCTCGGACTGGACAGTTGTGTCTCTTAGAAAGAAGGGATGGAGAAAGTGTTTTGCACATGCTATAACCTCAATGGTGAAAGGAATTTTCAGGAAGGGCAAAAATCGGTGGTCGAGAAACATCGGGCAGTTCAATCTAGTTGGTCTCTGCCTAAGAGACAGGTACACCCCACGTACATGGATCATGAAAAAACTAAATAAAATAAAACATAAATGGGACAACATGCGTGAGAGCAGGACAATTCCCTTGTTACAGGGGAAATTTGAGGATATTATGTTCACTGAGGCAAAACGGAGAGCACAGAACGTTCATATATACAATGTGTTAAAAGAAGCTAGATCATATAGGGGAGGCAAAGCATTGGAACGTCATGGCCAACTGAAGAATCTGGGGACGTTTTTGGAAAGGGAATTTGATGAGTTAATTATTTTGTGGCATGTTGCCACAGACATTTGTTATTATGAAGAATTTACTCCCGACCAATCTAACAGGAATGGCTTGGATGACACCGAGCGTGATGTGAGTTGGAAGACATCCAATTACATGGTCTATCTCCTAACCCAGCAGCAGTCAATGATGCAGGTCGGATATGGTATGACACGATTTGAGGCCACATGTGCTGTCATCAAGAAGAAATTCAAGGGTAAGGGAAAGCTCAAAGACAAGAATGCACGAGAAGAGCTTAAGATCAGGGCTGCAAAGGCCCCTGAACAGAATGATGCACAAGAATCAGCTGACAGCCGACAACCAAAAAATAAGATATGGGCATGTTTGAGATGTTGGGGTTGGCGTAAGGGTGACGAAGATAAGCATAAGGATGAGGATCTGGTGGGTGAATTGTTATTAGACAACTGCTGTCAACTTGCACAAAAGTTGAAGGATCTCAAACCAGAAATAAAATG
Organism: Carex arenaria; assembly: GCA_964058825.1. NCBI lineage: Eukaryota > Viridiplantae > Streptophyta > Magnoliopsida > Poales > Cyperaceae > Carex > Carex arenaria. The sequence goes on from CAXKVW010000784.1 coordinate 28,656, forward strand.
GAAGTTAATTAGTGAGATTTGGATGGAGATGCTGGGATATGCCGCCATTCATTGCGATTCATACCAACATGCCAAGTCCCTGAGGAGAGGTGGTGAATTACTCACTCATTTGTGGTTGCTGATGTCTCAATTGGGTGTTGTAGAGGAGCACAAGATGCAGCAATTCCAATCTGTGTCCGTCTAATTGATACATAATTTTGTGTTCTTTCTATTATTTCAACGAACATAGATTGTTGTTATGTGTTCTTTCTCTTATTATGCATTTGTTATCTTTTTCTTTTATTGTTAAAGGATTTACATGTTGGATATTTTTTGTTTCTTTCTATTGTTTTTTTTATATGTAACTGTTGTTGTTTTGTATTGGACTAGGTTAATTGTGGAGTGTTATGGTCATTTTAATTTGTATTTTGTATTAATTTATCAATGTGTTTCATGAGCAAAAAGTGACAAGGAGTTGCATGCATATGCATGAGGTGTAATTAATGATTGCGCATTCAAGATATACATGTCATTATCCATATAATTTCAATGAATTTATAACAGAATAACCAGCCAATGACGCATGATTCTAGTGCTGTCAACTTAGCCCTTTTCTCCTTCCAAAATTTTCTAACAGACAGAATAATAAAACTCCAGTAAACGATAAACTCCTACACTAATGAGTATTTAGTTATCAAATAACAGGGAATCCAAATGTTTCATAACCAAAGAAATGAAAAATTCGCCAGTATCTAAGTTGTAGCTGCGACAGTCAGTGAATGCCCCATCGGCCCAAGAGGTTTTTACTTTTGTTCATGGTTGTTCCAATAATCCTTTTCAAAATGTACGCTGAACATCCCATTTGTGATTTCCTTGACAACTGTCCCAGTTTGAATGGAAGAATAGACATTTTACTTTGTTTGATGAATTAGGTTTGGATGGGAAAACTAATCATAGACTTGGGATCTAATCTCAACACAGATTGGTCTTGGCAACATATAAGTTTTCTAGCATGCATATTCGAGGAGATAATTTTAAATATGCTTGCAGTAAATAAAACACGCTCCTGTTGCACAGGACCGATTTCATGATTATTCTCGTGATATCCAACTGGTATTTGTCGCTTTTTTTAAAAAAAAAAAAAAAAAAAAACCTTCACAAAGACTGTGAAGTCATGAGGGTGTAACATATGTTTTCTGTTAATTCTGTTACAAACATTTAACCATAATCATCTTTAATCATCAATTAAGCGGAAACATAATCAATTTATAGAGCAAAACTTTTCAGATCTTAAGAGTTCCATAAAATCACCAAAAACCTCTCTGAAATTAATACTTTGATAGAGGAATACCTTTCTCCATGATAACGGAAAGTTTTCTTCACACGAATTGAATTTTCTGCACCGGGTATGTTTCTCTCTCTTCCTTTCTCGCTCTAGGATGGTGGATATCCTTCCTGTAAAGAGCAAAAACGTTTTGCTTTTTCTTTT
>CAXKVW010000785.1:0-88100 GCA_964058825.1 Carex arenaria
GCTCTAAATCTATTATTGGATCGTTATATCACAATTTTCACGTCCTATCTAAATATCTAATCTCGTATTAAGCTAAATTTTATATACGTTTTATCTAAATTACGAAGAACATTTCCAAAATTCAAATTTTTATTTTGTCATATGCGCTCATTGAAAAGTGAATACATATTTAGAATCAGCATTATCCTATCCGTTTACACCCCAATCCACACCTCAGCCATGTCAAAAGTAAAACTGTTCCTATTTATATATAAAAAGGTCTGTTTGGAAATTGTCCGAACTAAAATTGACAAGTCAGATCTCATTGTACTCGATCAAGTATTTGCACATCATATGAATTCCTCCCATCCAGTGTCCTCTATATTTACATTCATAAGAAATTTATTGAGATTGTGTGTCTAAAATTTGAATGTCTTGTGAATATTAAATAATTGAGTGACCTTCAACCTTTAAAAAACTAATAATTAGAAGAAAAAAATTATTAATGTCTAGTGAATTCCCGATTTGTTATTTATAGTATTAAAAATAATAGATTAATTAATAGTATCATTTTTTTTAATTTTCAAAAATAGTAAGACTGCAATGAATCATTGTGGCTCATGCCGATCAGTCGCGAGATCTTTTTTTTTTTTAATTATAAATAGAAAAAATACAATTTAGGAAACTAACTTGATTGGTTTTTTTTTTTTTTTTTTTTACAAAAATCATAAGTATCGAATAGGCTATTCGGTACCTCTCATTTACTTTTAACCGGTATCGAATAGCCTATTCAGTACAACCCAATTTTACCATTTTACTTGGCACAAACTATGAAAAAATAATGAAACTGGAAGGTACCGTAAAATATTCGGAACTGCTTAAATGTAAATGAAATATTGAGATGTACTGAATAATCTATTCGGTACCTATGATTTTTGTAAAAAAAAAACGATCAAGTTGATTTTCTAAATTTACTTTTAATAATTATGATTTTTTAGGAAAAAAAAAATCGAGCCGCAGTGAATCAGTGCGGTTTTAAATTTTGCTTATACTTGGCAGGTTTTCTTTAATTATTTCTCACAACTGATGAAAAATTAAAGCAAACTCAAGTTATTGCTGCTGAAAAATAAAACACGAGTTATTGTGACTCACCATTGTGAGCCGCAATGATTTATTGCAATCTTGTTATTTTTAAATAAAAATAAAAATAATGTTTCTGATTTAATTTATTATTTTTTAATATTATGAATATAAAAATCGGTTGCATTCTCTCCAAAGACACCTATCAAGCTCCGCCGGCCTCTTTTTTTATATTGAAATAATATATCGAACATTTTACACTTGTGGTTTTTATTTTGGGTATTATACATCTGTACATAAATTGGAGTAGAATTAGAGTGCTCCTGTCGGATTGTCTTCAAATAACAAATTCAAACTGTTGAAATCCTTCTACTTACGAGTGATGCGTTTACTTGTGAAAATTTTAAATTTTAAAATTAAATTTGTATAGAGTCAAGTGGTCAAAAGACTTCCAAAAAATAAATGCATTAAAATTAATTTATAAACCTTCTAATTTTTACAACTTAACTTTATACTAAATTAATTTGAAAATTTAAAATTTTCATATGTAGATGTTTCACTCGTAAGGTAGAAGGACTTTAACAGTTTGGATTCGTCGTTTGAAACTAATCTGATAGAGTTTGGAGTTGAGTTCACAAATATGCCTGTGAACTTAAGAGCACCCTAGTTCTACTCCATAAATTGATCCAAATTAAATCGATTCATCATATGAAAATACAGTTCTGTGTTGCTAGTGCCGTTATTTTTGTTGAAAAAAGAAAAAGAAATAAGGCCCAAAAAATAGTTTTGGGCCGTTATTTAAAAAGAGACCTTAAATCACTCAAATGTTGGATGGTGGACCATATTTTATTTTGGATTGGTTTCTTCAAAAAACGGCCGAGAATATTCATTCGGATGACATTCATTTGATTTAATCGTTAGTGTCATGTAATCATGTTTAGTTGTGGAGTAAGAGATCCATGCTTAAGTAGTCAAATAAGAAGTAAATTAGGAAGAGTAAAATGGAGTAAGAAGAAAGTTAATTCGAAGTAACTTACATTACTTTTCTAGATGGATTAACTTAACTCTTACTGCACTTGTATAGTCCACTGTTATAAACAAAGACATATTTCTCAATATCTTACTCTTTTAGATGGATTAGTTTAAGCTATAACTTCAACTACAAAATAAGATATAAAATATGAGGAGTAACATAGAGTAAACAATTTAATTCTCATTAATTTTAATCTACAACACAACAAAACCTAAGTGTGGGGAGGAGGGCGTGTCCAAATTTCGATCTGATGCCCGCTCAGAACTATTTGATTTGTTTCATGATACGTACACACTTGATTTATATGAATATTGAAACGACACACATCATGAAGCGATTGGATGGTTCCGGACAGATATTGAGCCGATTTGGGGTCTGATGTGCACCCCGTTTCCTTAAGGGCATGCTCCAGAAAGAGGTACACGGAGGTAGGGGAAGAGAGCGAAGGTGAAATGGCACATGACCGCTTCTGCCCGTCGACGTTCATCCGCTCTAGAAGAGGAGAAATCGGAGTGGGACAGAAGGAGAAATCTAATGTAGCAGGGGGAACTGAGGAAAACTCCGTGTACAACTGCGATCAGATTTGTCCCCTCCAAATCGGAGTGTAAATTTACTATGCGGAGGAGAAGCTTCACCCTGCGCCCTTCCATTCCCCTTCCATTAATATCGTTTTTCTCCCTTCTTCTGAAGCACAGCCTAAGTGTCATGTTTCCTTTGCTCTATCATGGGAATGTTGGTTTATTATTGTAGTTTATTTATTGTAGTTTATTTACAGCCTAAGCGATCAGATTTGCCCTTCCTTTGCTCTATCATGGGAATGTCATGTTTCCTTTCCTTTGCTCTATCATGTAGATTATTTTATGGGCTTCAACATTATATTACAGTCAAGACCCATTAATGGGTCACCAACTTTTCTTTAAAAGACGTAAAATGATTGATAAATTCCAAAAGTCTGATTTAAAATTAATAAAGTACAGCCGACAATTATCACTATTGTCATAAATCCCAATTCGTTACGCTTATTTAATCAAACCATCGCAGCTCTGCATATAAGTGATGTTAAAATATTTTAACCATGAATATTTATTATATTACAACATTACATATGCTAATATTACACTTTTATCTTTTTTTTTATTTTTAAAAAAGTAGTAGAGGATCCACCGATTTCATATTGAAACCAAGAGTTAAAGTCTGGTACCCAAAATAAGTACCAAACAATACACAGTCTTACATCAATAAACACCACAAAAGAAATAACAAGAGTACCAAAAACTAGTTGCAGTTACAATATAAATCTGACTACATAAACCTGATCACTAAATTTTAACTACATAAACGAGCAAATTAAACTAATTCCTTCTAGTGAATAGGGTCTTCTTCACTCAGTGCCACAGACAACAACAGTGCCATGGCCTGAACCGTGTCCGAGCTGCTGGCCGAGTCTTCTAGAAGTTGATATGGGAGATCTTTAACACCCGAAGGAAGAATTAGACTGAGGTTAAGTAAAGAATTATTAGATTTAGCCTTACACAAGAAGGTAGCTAAGGATAGAATCTTAGTACCTAGAGCTTTAATAGAGAGGGGTTCAGTGTCGTTAAAACAAATCCGATTTCTTTCTAGCCATACACACCATAAGACAACTCCTCTCAATAATTCCACTAGCAGTTTATACTTCAAAGGGATTACTGCATTGATAAACCATAAATCATCTAAACACACCCCATCAAATTGGAAATTATTATACTGCGCAATCCAATCCCAAATTGCTCTAATATATGAGCAATTAACAAAAAGATGATCAATAGCTTTCATTTGATCACAAAAAACACAAGACATGTCTCCCTGCCATCCTTTGATCTGTAAATTCATCTTAGTAATAATCTTATCTCTACGTACCAACCACATGAGTATCTTTATTTTCAAGGGAATATGTGATTTCCACAATATTTTGTACTCAGTATTAGGTATACCCTCATATTCTAACAATTTGTAAAAAGAGTGTACTGTAAAATGAGCATCATTTGCCCATCTCCATATTAATATGTCTTCTAAATTAGAAGACAATGTAAAGTGCAAAAATCTTTGTTTGAGAGACATCCATTCCTCTTTGTAAATTCCAGTCAACTGTCTACGAAATTGAGTATCTAAATTAGAATTTGAAAAAACTGAAGCCATTGAAACAAACCTGTCAGTGACAATAGACAACAAATTAGGATATAAATTTTGAAGGACTTGTTCAGAATGCCAATGATCCAGCCAAAAGGCAATGGACTTGCCGTTCCCAATTTCTTTATTTAAACCTAGGTCAATAACTTTATGATCCCTCAATATTGATTTCCAAAATGGAGAACAAATGGAGGGAGTTGTATTTGATCATTATTTGCAAAGTATTATATCTTTCCATCTTCTCTAGGCTGAATTGTCTAAAAACCTGATCCACCATTTTGCCAAAAGATATTTATTCATTAACTTAATATCTAAGATTCCTAATCCTCCTTGATTCTTACCTTTACAAAATGTCTCCCATGAGACTAACAAATAATTTTTCCTTGTAGAATTTCCTCTATACCACAAGAACTTTCTTCTAATCTTATCAATTTTGTGCATAATTTTAGCAGAGAGCCTATATATAGGCATCCAATATAGAGGTATAGCCAAGAGAACTGAGCTAAGAAGCGTAACTCTGCCTCCTAAGAAAAGCAGAGATTCCTTCTAACTTTGAAGCATCTTTTCTATTTTGTCAATTAACAGTTTTCAATCTATATTTGTTAGAGCCTTGCTATTAATTGGAACTTCTAAGTAAGTGAGTGGTAAAAAAGCCAATTTACAACCTAGTGTTACATTCAACAGGAGATAAATTTAGAAAATATATCTCTCTTATCATAATTAATCTTAAGATCTGACACATTTTCAAAAACAACTAGAATCCACTTAATATTTAAAAAAGTATCTGTATTAGCCTTAAGAAAAAAAAAGAGTGTACTCAGCAAACAAACAAATCTCAGCCCCTCGTTTGGTCTCCCCCCAAAAAGCCTCTTTGATAGAAATTTTATCTTGTATTGTGATACTATTCAACTGGCTAGCTGTTTTTGATTGGTTCTCGTGCTAACTAATCTCCAAAGCCTACCTAAGATGTGGGGGTCAATCTAAAAAAGGGTTGTTGGTTGGTAGGGTTTGATATATTGTTTTAATTTGTTTTTCTGGAATCCCAAAACGGTTTGCGGACAAATCAGAAGATTGTTTCAACAGGCACAAACACCAAATTAAATTTTATTTATGTAGGAAAACTTACAAATGGATAGGATAGGATCATAGGAGAGCTGGAAGGAGCCCAAATGCCCAATACAATGTTCTTGTTTACCACTTACCAGCATTTAATGATTGGTCCCACAATACAATGTTCTTGTTTACCAGCATTTGATGATTGTTCCAGAACATCAGACGAGGATATGACATATGAGCAGGAAGGGGTTGCCCCTGACAAAGGGACCCCACAAAAATATCTACTCGGACTTGGATTCCTATGTGTTGTTGGAATGGATAAGCATCAACTGATGGGACCTTCCTTTTGCTTTTTCAACAATAGAAACAAAAAATTTACGCAAAAAAATAAACAATTGAATTAATACAGTGTACCGCCACAGCGCCACACGATTGTTGTTATAATTAATTAATTAGCGCGTGAAGGCATCAGGCCATCAGTACATTGAGAGTGGAAAAAGTTGACATGCGTACCGTGATTAAAACGTCGTGACTTTAGTCTTGTACCGTGCTGTGCTATATTCTGATCAAAATATTGAGAAGTGGTCACAGCAAATGAGTCACGTCATGACTATTCGTGTCATGTCCAAATGTAATTGGTCACGTTTCTCACATTTAATATTTTTCCATAAGTTAAGTTATTTAAGATTCAATATTTGATTAAGACCTAACAGTCCTAATTATACGTAACTCATGTGACCACGTACCGTGTCATGACAAAATCTTTCACGTGATGTGCCATGCCAAATTTTCAAGAGGTTATTACGACAAGGAACACGCGAGTCACGGCACGAAACAGTTACACATGCCGTGCAATCTATGCCATAATCGTGCCATTTTTCCCACTTTATCAGCACTTCTCCGCTACTCATGTATATGATGTCTTATTCGATCTGTTTTATTTTAATCCAATTGAATTATTTCAGATAAATAAATGAGTTGTTTGCTTTATTTGATTTCGATTAAAAAAGTTGTATACACATTATTTGCTAGTTAATTTACGAATATTTTTTCCTTGCCATAGGAATTTATAGCATAGACTTATCTATTTGTGGATCTCCTTGTCTTAATTATCTTTTACATTTAGAAAAAAATGGGAGTGATGCATTGCATATATACTAGTATATTTACTTATGAATAATTGTTAGATTCAATTAATTTAGTGCTACTGGAACTCCTAGCATGTAACACTTCAGCCATAAAATCCAATTTACTGATTAGCCCTTTTCAAAATCTATCTTTACAATAGCACCAGTTTCTTTAGTTTGCATCCAATAGTGTATTATCTCATAAACCATTACTAAATTATTCAGAATATATCCGTCTTTGATAAAGACAGCATGAGACCGATTTTTTTTATTAATCAAAATTAAATAAAAAAAATATCGTTAAAGAAGAAAAGTTTGTGAAAAATTCAAAAAATGAGTAGAATGGATTTAATAATCCCGTCCCACGGGACGAGGTAAACCAACCCGTCTGGCACACCCAAAAAAAAAAAGAAGGCAAAGGCAAAGCACTCACATGAAATTCTTTTTGGGTGCCGGATGGTATGGATTAATCTGTCCCAGACTTTTTTTTTTGATGTTTAGTTCGTTTAGTTAGTAGCCCGAGTGATTAAGTGGGACGGGATAATTTAATATGTTCTACTTATATTTCGAATTTTTTTGAAATCTCTCATCTTTTCCGATATTTTTTTATTTAATTTCGATTAATAAAAATTTCGCTAATATATTAGTGATCAATTTGGAGATAATTTTTAAATTACAGTTAACTATATTATAAATATATATATATATATATAGAGAGAGAGAGAGAGAGATTGACTAATATGATTTCAGTAGCATATGGGCCGAAGTGCTCACAGTCCAAATTTGAAATTTCAAAATCCAAAATGTCGATCTGAACCGTTAGATGTGTTCTCCATATTGAAATGTGCTTGGAGACCAAATTTTACATTTTTTGGAATTTTTTTGCTATTTATTAAGCCACTTTGAAAATCGCTGATCCAACGGTGGCTTAACCCAACAGTGCCACCGTTGGATCAGCGATTTTCAAAGTGGCTTAATAAATAGCAAAAAAATTCCAAAAAATGTAAAATTTGGTCTCCAAGCACATTTCAATATGGAGAACACATCTAACGGTTCAGATCGACATTTTGGATTTTGAAATTTCAAATTTGGACCGTAAGCACTTCGGCCCATATGCTACTGAAATCATATTAGTCAATCTCTCTCTCTCTCTCTCTATATATATATATATATATATATATATATATTATTTAAAATAATTATAAAATTATATCTCATTTAAATTTTGGTCTACCCAACTAAAAATCCTAGCTCCGCCTAGGGGTGCACTGAAAAACTTATGATTTATAACTCATTCGAAATTAATTTGGATTCAATTCGCCAACAACTCGAATTGAAATTAACTCGAGTCAAAACTGACTCCAGTTCATTGACTCGGTTGTCTCACGATTTTAATCCTAGTTGCCTCCAACTCGATTCCAAATCAACTCGGTTGACTCATTGATTTGATAAACTATGTAATATTTTGTTAGACTTTGTACTATTTAGTCATTTGGTAAACTTTGCACTATTTAATTATGTATTTACCACTGTTTCATTATGCAACGTTTTAAATTGTGCATTATTCTGATAAACTATGTACTATTTATTTTGTTAGACTATACTAATTTTTAATTTGATAAACTATGTACTATCTACAAGTCGCAAGTCGACTCAAGTTGACTCGAGTTATTCGAGAGTTGATTCAAAGTAAGAGTTTCTAACTCGAAACTAGATTAACATTTCGGACTCAACTCGGCTCATTAATTCATGAGTTGAATCTAAGTTGCTCTCAACTCGGACTCGGAGCAGCCAGGGGCGGATCCAGGATTTTCGTCGGGGGGGGGGGGGGGCAAAAAAATATCGAATCGGGTTTAAATAGCTAATCGGATTTAAACCCATTAACTAATTAAGTATTTGATAAAAAAAAAATAATGATTTAACTTATACTTTATAATACTCTGGCTTGTAATTTATGTTATTCTGACTTATAATTATAATTACCAATCATATTTCAAGAAATTTATTTTAATTTTAACTATAAATTTAATCCGAATTACCAATTAAACATTCAGAGGGGGGCAAAAAAAATTCCAGAGAGAAGCAAAACCAGTCGGAACCGATAAATCTCCACTAAACCTCAAAATCCCGAGAGAGCCTGAAATACAGTGAGTCTGCCCCTTGTATTTACTTATTTATCCGTTCACAACAGTTACTTCTATTAAATATTATTATATAATAATTGCTAATATATGTAAATGTGTGTACATTTTATTAATCAATAATTTCTAATTTATTTAATAGAGTAGTATTTATTACTTAAAAAAGAAAAGCAGCCAATAGCAAATGGAATGATGAATTAGTTACTTTTAGCAACACCACTGGGCCCATAGATAAGCAACGAAAGAAATAAAGCATGTACAAAGCCGCTTGCCAGGCTTGCTGGAGATACTTTGTTAAAAATCAGAGGGCTGGGTCACCACTCAGGCACAGGCACTCACCAACAACTGCTCATGTGGTTTCATAAAAAAAATATATATATCCATGACCGTACAAACTTACATTTAAACCATTATATTGTAGCAAAAATTATTACGGACGTGTTCGGCCACTCCACTGTTTCCGTGAGAAAAAAAAAATTCAGTTTCCACGCAAACAGTAATTTTTAGTTCAATTTCCGTGCTTATACTCATTCTCAATGGTCTGCCGAACAGGCCCTACATGTCGCACTCTACGGCAAGAGAAGAAACTAGTTAATTTCAGGGAATATTTTCTGTATCTGTATACCCATACTTCGAAAAGTTTATAATATTATATTTACCTTTCTAAATTTCAAAAACTCACAAATTTACCTAATTCATTGCATTTTAATTCATTTTAAATTTATAAACTTTTTATTTTACTCTTTACTAAAAAATACGTAGCATGTGAAAAACATCTAATTGATCTGTTTGTGAGGACAAATTGTTTAGTTTTCTATTTTTGACATATAAACGATGATATTTATGCATATGCTAGTATGTCATAAGTAGAAAAATGAATCATTTGTCCTTACAAATTGGCCAACTATTTCTTGTACGTGCTATTTTTTGTTTTTGCAAAAAATGGAATTCCACCTATTTCATTATGAAACAATGTCCATACAAAACTGTGTAAAGTACGATCATCCAATTATTCTAAACTAAAAGAGCAACATCCAACTAGAACAAAAATCGACAAAACAAGGTAACCAAATAAAATCCACTATCAATCACTAATAGCAATCACACTAGGAGAAGAGGAGGATCCAGTATCCACTAAAGACTAACCAGGAGACAACAATCCTGCTGCCTCATCAATGGCCTCAAACAACTCTCTATCATCATGCCCAGCGAACCCAAGAGTAGGGACCACGCCGGTATCCATGTTGACCTGTGAATACGAATATGATTGTACGTGCTATATATATTCTTTTTTTTATTGAAGAATAAAATGAGTTATTAAAAAAGACAATAAATTGGATAAATTATTGAGTTTTGAGATTAAAAAAAAATCTGATATTATAAATTTTAGAAGGAGAATGTTGTAACTTTTTTTTATTTTTGAGGAATTTCATGAATGGGCCCCTCTTTTTCCTCTTTCCTTCGGCAAAACTACCATTTAGTTCATTAATTTATTCCTGACTAAGCACCTTTATATATAGACACAGTGGGCTGCTCACCTCACCTCATCTCATCTCACCTACAAACCAAAGAAATCCATTTCATTTCCGGAATGATGTTCCCGGACAAAACTAGAGAAAACATCCAATGTCCCACATGGAGTACTGGCAAACCCATTGCCACTAACCTCCACTGCCCCTGCTGCAACCATTCTTTCGAACCCGACCTTGACCCTCAATTGGAGTTCATAAAATCCACCGACGAGTTCCGGATGTACCGTTTCAAGATACAGCGGTGCTCCTCAACCCGTACCAGCCATGACTGGACCGACTGCCCTTACCTCCACCCTGGTGAAAAGGCACGGCGTCGTGACCCCCGCAAGTTCCGGTACACCAGTGAGCTATGCACCGAGTTCAGGAAGAACGGGAAGTGCGCTAAACGTGACGAGTGTCGGTTTGCGCATGGTGTGTTCGAGGTGTGGCTCCACCCTGACAGATACCGCACACAGCTCTGCAGAGATGGTACCGCGTGCACGAGAAAGGTGTGCTTCTTTGCGCACACGGTGGGGCAGTTGAGGTGGCCCAGTGATGGCAAAAGAGGTTGGACGTCAGAGAGTGACCGAGACTCGGCCCATCTGCCGATGCCGTCGTCTTTTTTTAGTGCAATCGTAAACAATATGCGAAGGACAAGTGCGACTGGGATCGGAAAAACCAGAATTTTCTGAGGAATTGAGACACCAGATATCAAATGGGTTTCTGATCAGATCAGATCAGATCTGATCTGATATTAGAATTGTCAACATTATAAATGCTATTCATGAAATTTGTGTTTTTATTTTTCTTTGTTCCCTGTTTGTAAATGATGAGTGAAGCAAGTGTTGAACTTGATGTGAATATTGTACATTAATTGCTCCGAGCTGCAAACTAGCTAGTAATGAAATAAATAAATTCTATTATGATATTTAATTTTGTTCTTCGTTCCTCTATTTTTTTTTTCATTTCTTCTGTACTTGTCAAATGTGGCACATAATTGTTAATTTGAGTACTCTTTTTTTGTTTTTATAAACACATTTTTATATGTCGTATTTTTTTTTTTATAAAACGGAATCTAACCGTTTACATAATTTTTTTTATAAATTAAAGTATTTAATGTAAAAAACAAAGTGATAATTTTTTTTTTATAAATTAAAGTATTTAATGTAAAAAACAAAGTGATAATTTTTTTAAAGAATAAAGGAAACAAATTCCAATATATTGCATTATTATAATTGAGTCCGTAGTCAGTACACATAGGATATACATTTTTTTTTCATGAAGTCACAAGTGGTAGCCAGTAAGTACAATTAGGGGCGGATAGGGCTGATTAATGAGCGAGTTGAGATATATTCATGCTCGGCTCATTAAGTTAATAAACGAGTTGATAATGAGTGGGTTATTAATAAGCGAGTTATGAGCAACTGAGCGAGTCACGAGCTATAAGTAAGCTAAAAAATTAAACTAATTTAAAGTTTGTTTTGAGTTTTTTTTTTTTGTCTAAGATACATCATTCAAAAACTAATTTTCATTTATAGAATTAAAAAATTGTCATAATCTGATCTAATGAGCCTTTTTCATTTATCCAATTTTAATTTTTGAACTCGGAAGCGTAGTTTAGGTTATTATTCAATTTTAATTTTAATTCAAGTGATTGGGATTAGATGTGGCAGGATTCATATAACTCAGTTCTTAATGAGCGAGTTATGAGCGAGTTGGGGTATGCTCATACTCGGTTCATTAAGTTAATGAGTGATAATGAGCGAGTTGTTAATGAATTTTTAGTAAGCGAGTTATGATCAAGTCACGAGTTATGAACAATTTACTCACCCCTAGGGGCGGAGTCATCGTATGGTCGAGGGTGGCTTCAAAATATTTCACAAACTTTTATTTTTTAACATGTTCATATCAAATTACAAACAATATATTCAAAATTCAATATAATTTCATTTTAAAATTTCACTTCAACTAAAATATTTTGGCTCACCTCTTAATATAAAGAATAAAGTTTTCTTCTACTCATCTCTCAATCATTAATTATCTAGAAGACCACAACTTCAAACACAAAAAGACAAAAAAAAAGTGTATCATAGGGACCCCTTATATTTGAAATTTTTTAATACTGACACGCACAAATATTTATATTTATGCACACAAGTATTAACATCTAATATATCAAGTATTCATATTTAAAATATCAAATATTTCTTTAAAAAATAGTATCAACTTTATTTATCTCTCTCATCACACACCCATCTTTTACACATTTTTAAAGATATACTTTTTTCTTCATTCAATGTCGCCCATATTTTTTACGATATATGAAGAATTTTGCGAATCTAAAATCACAAACATCTTCTACACAATTTTTTCTTTCAAATAAGATCCATAATGAAGTGTTTTTGAGTTATCTGTCTTGCAAGTATTCATACCTCATTGTGCAAGTATTCATACCTCGTCTTGCAAGTATTCATAAATCGAGGTATGAATATGTTAGTTACAAATATTGGCAATATTTGGTATAATATGTTAGGTACAAATATTTGACACATGAACTATTCACACTTGTATAATGAAATATGAATACTTACAATACTTGATATTAATACAAGCAGCAACCAGGATAGTATTCAGGAACCAATAAATTATATATGAGTAGAAAATGAAAATATATTTCAATTTATACAAAATGAAAATATATATGAGTACACTTCCACTATCCTTCAGCATGGGATCGACTATGAGAAATGATAACATTCGAATGATATGTTTCAATGTGCATTAGTAGATAAATATATAAGGGACAAGTATCTTTTAGATGGGTTATGGACAGTCCGAATGTTGCCAATTAATTACAGTAAGGTGCCGTGGAGGATGTAAAGTTTTTATAAATTAATATTTACTTAATCTTAGATTGAAGGCACTTACAAATGCTCAAGAGCAGTAAGATTCCCAATGGAGTCACTCAATAGACCAGTCAAAAAGCAAGACGATAGGTTTCTGAAAAATATATATATAATTAAATAATTAAATAGATAGTGATAATTTGTAGCTTATAATGACAAATTTGTTTTTAAAAGACATAGTTCACAGGGCTCACAAGCCTGTAATCCTTGTAATGTGGGAGGAGTCGGTGTTGCAAATGATACCAGTCCATTTATAAGAACTGCATAGGGAGACAAGGATCACCATTAATTAATTCCACCCTTTTGTAATATTGTAGTACTTCTTGACACTATTAATGTCAGCAACTGCATGTAAAAATTCTGAGTCACCTTGAAAAAAAATCAAATTCTGAGATATCAAATATCAAGTAATCCACTAATTTTCAAAATATTATAAGCAAGTAATTCTATATTCTAATTAAGTGTTACTGCTTATTACTATTAATTTTTTTTTTCAATTTCATTTTGTGCAGATTGAAGGGAGTACGTTTGTTTCACACTCACTATATTACAAGTTTGAAAGAAACATCAATGAGTTAACATCAGAAAAGGATATAATTAATAGTGTAGTATAACCAAGTTTTTGTAATTATGAGCGTTGGAAATTAACAACCAAGTGGGGCTGCCACCACCCACCATCACGGTCCCCTTGCCAGTGTGCTAGAATTATCGATTATGATGGAAATAATTACAACTAGGTTTCCCCAGGTACGTTCTATTAATTTAGCAACTAGTTATTAATTTGAACTGATAAAAACATACCATCTGCAACATAAGTGGTTACCACGACAGGATATATATTATACAGTTCAAATGCATTAAGTAGAGGCGGAAGAGTCGAATTTGAAGTAGCCACGAGTGAGTCGTTATTTAACTTTGAAGCTAGCTTTGTATTGTTTTCTATTTGTTTTTGTTTGTGACGTAGGTTGACGGGACGAAAAATGAATGCCTAGGTGCCTCTCTTGTTGCAATCCCGGCCTAGCGTCGAGGTCGTGACAGTTGTAATCCGGATTGAAAATCAGCATCCGGTCAAACATACGGTTTTACATTTCCGACATCATATTATCGCATACTTGTTTGTATGATATCGCATATTACCGCATACATGTTTTATATATATGAATTCTCATTTTAAATCCTCATATATAATTTAGTCCACATAAATCTGTATATGCAGTCATATAATGCATATGAAGTTCTGCATACCGCATAAAAACCGCATTTTAAAACATTGCACAAATTAAAGAAAATAGAATATGCGTGCGCATATATAATTTAGGGAACAAACTTGGGTCCGATGCCCATTGGACTCAAACTAAGTTCGATGGGTTCCAAAACCGTCCGATCCGCTTTAAAATCTATGCGCATCGCTTTAATATCCATGTACATTTTCTTCAATATCCGTGCACACGGATCTTAAATAGGATCGGACGGTTTTAGAACCCATCGGACCCAAATTTGAATCCGATGGGCATCAGACCCAGACCAGTATCCTCTGCGGAGTTTTTACCTGCGGAGCTAATCGGATGGCTCAGATTTACTCTCAGCCGGTGAGTGTTCGAAATGATAGAGGAGGCAGTATTAATTTTGCTTTGAGATTCGTGCCAAAATCTTATATAGTCAGTCTGATCAAAACGAAGGGACCATTTTAAAAGCACCGCACATCTCCGCAGATAAAAACTCCACAGAGGATGTGAATTCCATCGGACCCAAGTTTGTCCCTACTTAATTATGAGTTGTGAAGAAGATAAGCACGGATAAGTGTTGGACGTACGGAGCAAGCAACTGTTGCATGCACAGCACCTAGTTTTTTGGCGCAAAATTAATAAACAAGATAAATTTGAGAAAGCGTCAGGTGGTATTCATCTCCGATCTGTAACTTTTTTTTTTTTTGAGAATAATCAGATCTGTAATTACCCAAAATTGGAATGCATGCACGGCAACAAATGATTTGACATTCTTTTGCTGATTGGATTTTTTTTTTTATTAGAAGAAGAAGCTTGATTGTGTTTCCTTTCAGTATATATAGTCTTTGGAACTAAGATTTGACTATAGGAAAGGACAAAACATTATTCAAAAAAGTTAATAAAAAATGAACTTTATATATAACACAAGATAAAGATAATGAGATTTTTTTTTGATTGGAATTTTTGTTTGTTTGTCGCCTATGCGACAGACCAAACTTCTCCGATATATTGATATGCATATGCTAAGCCGGGGAAATAAATTAATCTGCTATTATTCTCTCCATTTAAATTTTTTCATGTGAGAATCTCAACGAACATCAACGATCAAATTAACAGGTTCGATGCTGCTTTAATTTCTTTTTTTCCTTGTGACTCTTTAAAGGATTCTGGAAAGCCACAAGTGTTATCGATTACATGGAACCTATCTATAATTTTGTTTATAGTATAATTCTAAACGTCTCTGCATTTTGAATAATCACTGGTATTGGGGAAATAAATCTGCTGCGTTTTCAAAAGATCGCAAAGTTCCTGCGGTTCCAATCACAACCATTCATATATTTTGAGATTCACGCACAAAAACTAATTTTTTTTAGATTACTACATTTCAATAAATAAATAGTTGAAATTAGAATCATAAGATCCTTTAGAATCGCAGCAGATTTGCTTCTCTCGTATTGTACTTTGTACAATTGTTAATATGTGCTAAATAAGTAAACAAAAGAAGAGGAACAAAAGTATCACTTGTGTACGCTAACATAAAAAGAAAACGGTTACGGCGTACGACGCACCTAGTTAACATATAATATCCAATCCGTTTTCACCCACTCAAGTCAAACCCATTAATCGGTGAATTAATGTAGATAATATTTGTTTTATCTATTTACAGCACGGTGAATGTAGATTATTTTATGGGGTTCAACATTATATTACAGTCAAGACCCATTAATCGGTCACCAACTTTTCTTTAAAAGACGTAAAATGATTTGATAAATTCAAAAATTCTGATTTAAAATTAATAAAGGTGGCGCCGACAGTTATATATCACTATTGTCATAAACCCTAATTCGTTACGTTTATTTAATCAAACCATCGCAGCTCAGCATGCAAGTGATGATAATATTTTTTAACTATGCTAATATTACACTTTTCATCTTGATATCCGCACTAATAAATAAATCTCAGCCCCTCGTTTGGTCTCCCCCTAAAGCCTCTTTGAGAGAAATTTTATCTTGTATTGTGATATACTATTCAACAGGCTAACAGTTTTGGGTTGGTTCTTGTGTTATCTAATCTCGAAAGATACCTAGGATGTGGGGCTCAATTAAAAAAAGGGTTATTGAATTTCAACTGCTTTAAGATTCATTCGAAATAGATCTGTACTAATATTAAAAGGCCCATTATGTTATAGGTAAGAACCGGATTGGCTTCGTTTAAAATCAGACGGTTGAGATTCATTAATTCAAAAAATTTCCTTTTGAGTTAATGCAGAGGATACACATTCGGTAGTCAGGTAGATAACTAGTAGGTACTGTTTGATATATTGTTTTTATTTTATTTTTTTGGAATCCCAAAACAATTTGTGGACAAATCAGAAGATTGATTGATTTATTTATGTAAAACCATATTGCAATTCATATATCTTAGATTTGCCATGATTATCTAGTGAACTCCTAATCTGAAATTCTAAATTACTTTGGTCCATAGCTATGATCTTCCAGAAAGAGACACTCATCGTTGATTACTGAAAGTCTTTAGATTTTCAAGCAATCCCTATCAAGTCTTTAGATTACTAAATCATAAAACTACTAGTACGCATTTTACACATTAAATGCTTCACTTCTCATAATACATATTAAACCCGATAAATAATACTTATTCTGATCACTTCATAATGGATCTACTTAGATATTTGACAATCTATTATTTAATATATATTTATATCATATATAGCAAATTAATTCCAACAAAGATTGCTCCAACGGGCACATACATGAAACACCAAATTAAATTTTATTTACGTAGGAAAGCTTACACATGGATAGGATAGGATCAGGATTCGTATCTTCTGCATTAGCTCAGGAGAGAATAATGCATCTCAACCATCCGATCTGCTTGAAAATTTGCGCGGACTAGATGCATACTAATATTAAAGAACCTGTGTTAAAATTAGATGATTGAATTGATTTGATTTAAAATCAAACTATCGAGATGCATTAATTTAAAAGATTTCTTTTTGAAGTTAAAGCAGAGAATACGTGCTCGTTGGATCATATATAGGAGAGCTGAAACTGGAAGTGAGCCCAATACAATGTTCTTGTTTAGCAGTATGGGGGCTGCCACTGACAAAGAGACCCCACAAATATATCTACTCGGACTTGGATTCCTATGTGTTGTTGGAATATGGATAAGCATCAACTGATGGGACCTTCCTTTTGCTTTTTCAACAATAGAAACCAAAAATTAAACAATTGAATTAATGCAGTGTTAGCGCCACAGCGCCACGCGATTGCTGTCATCATTAATTAATTAGAGCGGGAAGGCATCAGGCCATCGGCACTTCTCCGCTACTCATGGGTATGATGTCTGATTCAATTATTTCAGATAAATAAATGAGTTGTTTGATTTATTTGATTTCGATTAAGAAAGTTATATACACATTATTTGCCAGTTAACTTTTGCTGCTAATTTATCATTATTCTACCCAATTGAAAGCAGCGATCTTGTCCGATTCTGCAATTTAATATAAAATTTATCTAATATAAAGCTGCAATTTAGAAATATATTCTTTTTTATTATGGAACTCTCAGGTACTTCATCCAAAAATATCAGCTAGATTGTTTGTTCTACGGTGGAGATATTTGAGTAGGAATAATTTTTTTTTTCTTCATAATTTTCTTTCTATGCCAGAAAGTTGTTTAAAAACTAGAAGGGTCCAGAGGGCATATTCTATATTATTATTTTTTTTTCAGAATTATCAGCATAGTGAATATTAGTAATATTGTAACTATCAGCTAATGCGGAACCTAATTATTTGAGGATTTCAGATTCTTTGCCTCTATTAAACAATTTTCATAATACATCTCCTACTAACAAAAACAAAAATGAAGATAATGGATCTCCTTGTCTTAAGTCTGTCTTACATTTAAAAATATGTGAGTGATGCATTGACATCTATACAAGTATATTTACTTATGAATAATTGTTAGATCCAATTAATTTAGTGCTACTAGAACTCCTAGCATGTAACACTTCAACCATAAAATTCAATTTACTGGGAACCCTTTTTCAAAACCTATCTTTACAATAGCACCAGTTTCTTTAGTTTGCATACAATAGCATGTATTATCTCATAAACCAGTACTAAATTATTCAGAATATATCTACCTTTTATAAAGACAGCTTGAGATCGATCTATTAGTTTATAATCTATAATAAGCTCTAATATTTTAGTGAATAATTTGGAGATAATTTTTAAATTACAGTTAACTATATTTATAAATATATATTTAATATTTAAAATAATTATAAAATTATGTCTCATCTAAAATTTTGCTCTACCCAACTAATATTTCTAGCTGTCCCTTGTATTTACTTATTTATCCGTTAACAACAGTTACTTCTATTAAATATTAGTATATAATAATTGCTGATCTATATAAATGTGAATATATTTTATTAATCAATAAATTATAATTTATTTAATAGACTAGTATAATAGTATTTATTACTTAAAAAAGACAAGCAGCCAGTAGCAAATGAAATGATTAATTAGTTACTTTTAGCAACACCACTGGGCCCAAACACAAGCAAAGAAAGAAGCAAAGCATATACAAAACCACTTGCCAGCGATATAAATCTGCTGCGATTTCAAAGGATTGTAGAGTCATGCGATTCCAATCACAACCATTTATTTATTAGAATACACGAAAATAAAAATAAAAAAAAATTTATGCACGAATCTCAAAATATATAAACATATGAAATTAGAATCGCAGAAACTGCGATCCTTTGGAATCACAGCAGATTTATTTCCCTGGCCAGGCTAGCTAGAGATATTTTATTAAAAATCAGGGGGCCGGGTCACCAACAACTGCTTATCTGGTTTCATAAAAGAGAGAAAAATAAAAATCCTATTATCCAATTATCTATGACCGTACAGACTTACATTTGAACCTTGATATTGTAGCAAAAAAAATCATTACATGTCGCACTCTACGGGCTACGGCAAGAGAAGAAACTCGTTAATTTCAGGGAAGATTTCCTGTATACCCCTACTTCTAAAAGTTTATAATATTATATTTACCTTCATAAATCTCAAAAACTCGCAAAATTTACCTAATTCATTGCATTTTAATTTATTTTAAATTTATAAAGTTTTTATTTTACACTTTACTGAAAAATATGTAGCATGTGTGAAAGATCTAATTGATTTGTTTGTGAGGACGAATTGTTTATTTTTCTATTTTGACATATAAACGATGATATTTATGTATATGCTAGTGTGTGTCGCAAGAGTAGAAAAATAAATTACTTGTTCTTTTTATTTTTGAGAAAATGACAGGAGCTGTCATATATATTGAAGAGAATTACTTGTTCTTATAAATTGGCCAACTATTTCTTGTACTTATTGAAGAATAAAATGAGTTATTAGAAAAGATAATAAATTAGATAAATTTATGAGTTTTGAAATTAAAAATAAATAAATCTGATATTATAAATTTTAGAAGGAGAAATTTGTAACTTTTTTATTTTTTAGGGATATACATGAAATTTCCCCTTAATTTAATGAATGGGCCCCACTTTTTCCTCTTTCCTTCGGCAAAACTACCATTTAGTTTATTAATTTATTCCTCTTTTTTTTTTTTTGCGAATCATTAATTTTATTCGAGACTAAGAACCTTTATATATAGACACAGTGGGCTGCTCACCTCATCTCATCTCATCTCATCTCTATCTCACCTACAAACCAAAGAAATCCATTTCATTTCCGGAATGATGTTCCCGGACAAAACTAGAGAAAACATCCAATGTCCCACATGGAGTACTGGCAAACCCATTGCCAGTAACCTCCACTGCCCCTGCTGCAACCATTCTTTCGAACCCGACCTTGACCCGCAATCGGAGCTCATAAACTCCACCGACGAGTTCCGGATGTACCGTTTCAAGATACAGCGGTGCTCCTCAATCCGTACCAGCCATGACTGGACTGACTGCCCTTACCTCCACCCTGGTGAAAAGGCACGGCGTCGCGACCCCCGCAAGTTTCAGTACACCAGTGAGCTATGCACCGAGTTCAAGAAGAACGGGATGTGCCCTAAAGGTGACGAGTGCCAGTTCGCGCACAGTGTGTTCGAGGTGTGGCTCCACCCTGATAAGTACCGAACACAGCTCTGCAGAGATGGTACCGCATGCACGAGAAAGGTGTGTTTCTTTGCGCACACGGTGGGGCAGTTGAGGTGGCCCGGTGATGGCAAAAGAGATTGGACGTCAGAGAGTGACCGAGACTCGGCCCATCTGCCGATGTTGTCGTCTTTATTGAATGCAATCGTAATCGATAAGCGAAGGACAAGCGCGACTGGGATCGGAAAAACCAGAACTTTCTGCGGCATTGAGACACCGGATATCAAATGGGTTTCTGATTTAGTTGATTTCTGATCTGATAATAGAATTGTCAACATTACAATTGCTAGTAATGAAATTTGTGTTTTTATTGTTCTTTGTTCCCTGTTTGTAAATGATGAGTGAAGCAAGTGTTGAACTTGATGTGAATATTGTACATTGCTCCGATCGAGCTGCAAACTAGCTAGTAATGAAATAAATAAATTCTATTATGATATTTATTTAATTTTGTTCTTCGTTCCTCTATTTTTTTTTTTTCATTTCTTCTGTACTTGTCAAACGTGGCACATAATTGTTAATTAGCGTTGTATAATTTTAGTACTCTTTTTTCTTTTCTTAAACACATTTTTATATGTCGTATTTTTTTTTTTTATAAAACGGAACCTAACCGCTTACATAAATATATATGTATTTTTTTTAAAATTAAAGTCTTCAATGTAAAAAACAAAGTGATAATTTTTTTTAAAGAATAAACGAAACAAATTCCAATTGCATTTTTATAATTGAGTCCGTAGTCAGTACACATAGGATATACATTTTTTTTCATGAATTCCCAAGTGGTCAGGGGACATATCTACTGTAGCACAGAACAAGACAATTGCCATATCTGAAAATCTAAAACTAATTTACAAAGTTTGAGTTTTGAGTCTCTTTTCTACCTAAAAAATTGATATTATCTTACCTTTAATATTCCAAATCTGTTTGAATAGCTCAATTAAAAGATATAATCCATTATATATATCATATTTTGTAAATTATATAAGAAAAATGGCCCAATTAAAATCTAATTCACTGAGATATCTCATAGATGACTTTTTGGAAGAACTCAACTGTTATGACCGGTTCATTAATTATTAATTGATTGATTAGAAAACACCAAAAAAGAGATGAGAAATGCACTGCCCCTGTAGCGTGCTCTTGATAGGCATAAAATATATACACATTTATACATGTTCGATTTAGATTTTATCCTGAAAACACTCTAAACATCTTGTATTTTGATATATAAAAGGTTTATATTACACCTAGAATCAAGTTATTATATTTTCTTGCTTTAAAATACAGAAAATGATGAAAACAACACAAAATGCGACCAGCCAGATCCGCACTGCAAGCCGCACTCAGCACATAGTCAAATTTTAGAAGTTCCCACGTAAGAAAGAAGGGAAAACGAGCCTAGTGCGTCCGCACTATCACTCAGTGCGGGCCGCATTCTATACTTGGACAAATTTCTGAAAATCTGGGCTGAACTGAAGAAAACCGAGCGCAGTGCGGTCGCACTCGATACTTAGAAGAATTTTCAAACCCCTTTTCAACAGGAGGTTTTCCGGAGCGCAGTGCGGCCGCACTGGCTCCTAATGCGGGTCGCATTCGGGACTTAGCCATGTTCTCAACCTGATCAGACAGAACAAGAAAAGTCCGAGTGAAATGTGTCCTCACTGTCAGCTCTCTCTCTCTCTCTCTCTCTCTCTCTGTCAATCAAAACGCGAAAACACAAATTTTGTTTTTTTTTGTTATGCATAAAAATGCTATTTTGTTGTTTTTGCAGTGTTTTAATATTCAGTTTATATGTAGTATGCGGAAAGCCACCGCATACCGTATATGCGAATTTTAAATTAGAATTGACATATATATATAATTATATATATATAGTATGGCTAAATTGCTACCGATAGCACTTCGACTGAAGTGCCACCGAAGTCATATTTTAGTATTTGATGTTCAAACAACAAATCCAAACTGTTAGATGTTCAATCTATATTAAAATGTGCTTGGAGACCAAATTTTATATTTTTTGGAATTTTTATTACTATTATTAAGCTGGATTGAAAACCGCTGTTTTTATTAAATTTCTGCAGCATTGAAAAACAACTGCTTTCAAACCAGCTTAATAAATAGTAAAAAAATTCCAAAAAATGTAAAATTTGGTCTCCAAGCACATTTTAATATAGATTGAACATCTAATGTTTGGATTTGTTGTTTGGACATCAAATACTAAAATATGACCCCAATAACACTTCGGTCGAAGTGCTACTGGTAGCAATTTAGCCATACTATATATATATAGAGAGAGAGAGAGAGAGAGTGACTAATATGATTTCAGTAGTATATGGGCCGAAGTGCTTACGGTCCAAATTTGAAATTTCAAAATCCAAAAAGTCGATCTGAACCGTTAGATGTGTTCTTCATATTGAAAAGTGCTTGGAGACCAAATTTTACATTTTTTGGAATTTTTTTGCTATTTATTAAGCCACTTTGAAAATCGCTGATCCAACGGTGGCACTGTTGGGTTAAGCCACCGTTGGATCAGCGATTTTCAAAGTGGCTTAATAAATAGCAAAAAAGTTCCAAAAAATGTAAAATTTGGTCTCCAAGCTGATAGGCATAAAATACACACACATTTACACATGTTCGATCTAGATTTTATCCTGAAAATACTCTAAATATCTTGTATTTTGATATATAAATGTCTTAGATTACACCTGGAATCAAGTTACTGCGTATGCTTGCTTTAAATTGCAGAAAATGGTGAAAAAGGGCCAAAATGCAGCCTTCCAGAGCCCAGTGCGGACGCACGGATTCCGATACGGCCAAAATAAGTACGCAGATGGATTTTCTGGGCATGTGCCAATTTTTTTAAGGTATAATAAGGTTTTCATCAAAATCCGTGCCAGTGCGGACGCACGGATATCGATGCGGACCGCATTCTGGCCGCACAGGAAAAGTCCGAGCGCAGTGCGGACGCAGTGAGAGCCCTTGCGGACGCACTCAGTTCGGCCAAGATTTCAGCTTCCGACACAGTTTCGTATTTTGGGCATATCTTTCTCATACGAACTCCGTTTTGAGCATATGACCACTTTTCGGAAAGCTAACGAGAATATCTACAACTTTCATGAAGGCAGCAAATGCAAATTCGGAATTTAAAATCTAGTACGGAAGCATTAGATCCAGTGCGGACGCACTGGACCCGCAGATAACTAGAATTTCCTATTTTCGACACGGATTCTATTTTTGGCACATCATGGACACATTTTTACAGCTAAGATTGGACATGACTTCCTGGGAAAGCAATTCAAGAATAGCATCCACTAACTCCACTAATCCTACATTCAAGCCTCCAAATTAGACATGATCTCTTGCTATAAAATGAAGGATTCCTCCATCTCTCGATCAATCTCAATCCCTCCATGATCAAGCGCTCAATCAATCACACTCTCTCTCTACATCTTTGGTTTATGCCCATTTTCATAAGCTTTGGAGATCAACCCACAGAATTTTCTAGAGTTCCCGAAGCTTTCAAAGGTAGGAGAAGAAGAAGATCTAAGCAAGATTATGGCAAGTTTGAGGTTTATCAAGGGTGTAATCATTTCTTTATTTCATTTCTTCTTATTTTGCCAAACTTTGTAATGGATCTCTCCAAGAGGGAGTAGATCTCTCTCTAGGGGCTTAGGTCAATGCATGAACTTGTTTAATTTTATCTTATTCGGTTATTTGTTTTTATTATGATTGTTTATTGATTTGATTGTTAATTTCTGTGATTTATCATTTGTGTTAATTACATAATTAGTACTTGAATTGTAGTTATCCCGTTTTGGATCTGAAAGAACCAAAATTGACTAGGATCAATAGGATAGTACCAAATTATGAATGCAAATATCTTAGGTTTGGATTAGGATTCAACAAATTTATAATCTAAGCCGGAACTATAGAAATTAAAGTTAGGAACTTGATGAAGGACTTAACGGTGAAGTCAAACCCTAATTAGGACATCTCAAATCAAATCGGATATTGGTATGATGAACTTAATTGTGAAGTACTAATATTTGAGGAGAGGAGAGACTAACAAGAGCTTCATAATCTAGATAGCTAGGGCGAGGGATTTAATGGTGAAGTCCGAATTGTCTAGACACATTATTAACTCACGAAAGTGACCCTTTTTAACATATTAGGTTAGAAACCTCGTCAATCATACATGAATTCAAACAAATACCGATTAGATAGAATTAGCAAGGGATTGTAGACCAAATGCCCCTAGATCTCCTTAACTTGAAAGCAAACCATCTTTCTTTCGTTTATTTACTTTAATTATTTAAAACTCCTCTCTTCCGGGTATTGAACCCAAAATTTAGGAATTGTTAGAACAAACCCCCCATTTACTCTATTGCAATTTACTTTATTTTCTTTTTTCTGAAATTATTTGTGAAAGTTTAAACGAAGTTTTAACTTACTCTCTGTGGATCGATACCCTAAGTACTACATTGATCGGTTGTGCGTTTGCAATCGACATTTTAATTGAGTATCAAGATTTATAAATTTAAAAGTAAAACGAGTATCATATTATAGCAAATATCCTATACCCAAAATACTCAACACAAGCACATTTCAATATGGAGAACACATCTAAAGGCTCAGATCGACTTTTTGGATTTTGAAATTTTAAATTTGGACCGTAAGCACTTCGGCCCATATGCTACTGAAATCATATTAGTCAATCTCTCTCTCTCTCTCTCTCTCTCTCTATATATATATATAGTAAGGCTACCATGCTTTGCAAATTAAAGTGGGTGTTTTAATTTGCGCTCATATCTCTATTTTCAAAGTTCAAATAGTCAATCCGAACCGTTAGATGTGATCTCCATATTGAAATGTGCTTGGAGACCAAATTTTATATTTTCTGAAATTTTTTTACTATTTATTAAGCCACTTTGAAAATCTGAAAAAAAAAATTTACTATTTTTTTACTCTATATATATATATATATAGAGTAAGGCTACCACGCTTTGCAAATTAAAGTGGGTGTTTTAATTTGCGTTCGTATCTCTATTTTTAAAATTCAAATAGTCAATCCGAACCGTTAGATGTGATCACCATATTGAAATATGGTTGGAGACCAAATTTTATATTTTTTGGAATTTTTTTAATATTTATTAAGCTACTTTGAAAATCTGAAATTTCGAGTGAACAGTAAAAATTTATGTACCACCGGATCAACGATTTTCAAAGTGGCTTAATAAACAGTAAAAAAATTTCAAAAAATGTAAAATTTGATCTCCAAGCACATTTCAACATGAAGATCACATCTAACGTTCGGATTGACTATTTGAACTTTGAAAATAGAGATATGAGTGCAAATTAAAATACCCACTTTAATTTGCAAAGCATGGTAGCCTTACTCTATATATATATATATATATGGATGAGCTATGGTGAGTGGCGAAGTAAAATATTTTACTTCACGCTCGTATTGTAATTTTAAAATCCAAACAACCGATCCAAACGGATCAATATTTTCTCCATATTGAAATGTGCTTGGAGACTAAATTTTACATTTTTTTGAATTTTTTTACTATTTATTAAGCCACTTTGTAAATCTCAGATCCGGGTGAACAGTAAGTAAAACTTTTTTGATCATTGGAGCAGCAATTTTCAAAGTGGTTTAATAAATAATAAAAAAATTCCTTTTAAAGTGCTAGCTAGTATATACAATTAGGGGCAGAGTCATCGTATGGTCGAGAGTGGCTTCATAATATTTAAAAAATAAAACTTTTATTTTTTAATATGTTCACATAAAATTACAAACAATATATTCAAAATTCAATATAATCTCATTTTAAATTTTCACTTCAACTAAAATATTTTGGCTCCACCTCTTAATAAATATAAATACAGCGGTACAACATGTACTAGCTCTACTCATTTTTTTTTAAATTAAAGAGGTCCGATGCACTCAGTATTTTTTTAGATATTTTTTTTATAATTAAATTTACGTCTGTTTTAAAAAGAAATGAGAATTTGTGACACTGTACTAATTTTGTGGTTTCATGTATTAGAAAACCTTTTTCCTATTTGACACAAAATTAAAGAAAAAAGAATATCCGTTGTCTACTTGTGAAGAAGATAAGCTCGGATAAGTGTTGGACGTACGGAGCAAGCAACTTGCATTGTTGCATTCATAGCACCTAGTTTTTTGGCGCAAAATTAATAAACAAGATAAATTTGAGAAAGCGTCAGGTGGTATTCATCTCCCCTATTCAGATCTGTAAGTAGTAATTACTCAAAATTGGAACGCACGGCTCCAAGTGATTTGACATTCTTTTTCTGATTGGATTTTTTTTTTTATTAGAAGAAGCTTGATTGTGTTTCCTTTCAATATAGTCCTTGGAACTAAGATTTGACTTAGGAAGGGTAAATCATTACTTTGGCTAAGGCACGGGGATATCGCTGTTCACAAGATTTGACATATAATGTTTTTAGGAAGTCAAATCGATGATATAACTTTGGCATTTAATCCGGACCGGAAACATTGAACTTAACCATATTCATATTTGCGTGACCGACGTGACTTTTGAAAAAAATCTGGTCGAGGGAGTGCGTGTCCTCTGAGATATCTCAATTTTTGCGTGACCGACGTGTTCGATGCCTATCAGGGATAGTGCAGGGGCCAGTATTATTTTTACTTTGAGATTCGTGCAAAACTATTTAAACGGTTACGATTTTTTTCTAAAGTCACGCAAAGTTTGAAATATCTCAGACGATGCGAATTCACATCGAGGAGAGCAGAATTCGCATCGTCTGAGATATCTCAAACTTTGCGTGACTTTAGAAAAAAATCTTAACCGTTTAAATAGTTTTGCACGAATCTCAAAGTAAAAATAATACTGGCCCTTGCACTATCCCTGATAGGCATCGAACACGTCGGTCACGCAAAAATTGAGATCTCTCAGAGGATACGCACTCAGGAGAGTGAGTAACTTTTGAGATATGAGATAGGAGTAGGTCCAATTGGCTTTATCACCATACGGTTAGCATTAAGATCTGTGCGTACGGAAACTGAAACAGATGTGCACAGATTTTAATGTCGTTTGATCTTGATGCAATCGAACGGTCATTACACCCATCGAAACAGATGGATATCGGACCTACTCTGAATTCCTGAGGTATCTCAACTTTTGCCTGACTGATGTGTACGGCGTCTAGTGTATGGGGCAATATTATTTATGCACTGAGAATCGTGCAAAATTTATTATTTTATAGAAAAATACTCAAAGTTTGAGATATTTCATAGGATGCGTTCTGTCTTGGAGACCCATGACCCTCGCTAGAGAAAGAAATACGTGACACGCTGTGACGTGACGTGACAAACACGTCGTGATTTGGTCACGTGATGTGATCAATATTTTTTTTCACGTGACATAATCAAAATAGTGACGGATGGTCGCGTCACACGAATAGTCAGGTCACGTGTAGTTACGCCGTGACCATACGTGACGTGACGTGACGTAAATTAGCCACGACAATTTTTTTATATTTTAATTTAAATTGTAAAAATTTAGAAAAAAATTTAAAATAAGTAAATAATGTTTCAATTTTTTTTTTGAGGAAAAATTGTTTGGCATCTGACATTATTTTAAAAATTTTAATTATAAATATTCATTAGACTAAGAAAATAAAAATCAGTACTACATGAATACCATTATCACTGAATCTATACTAAAAGAAAAACTTGATACACTAAAAAAGTTGGATCCTCTATGCTTCATACTGTGACGTGATGTGACTGATTCGCGTGATGTGATGTATAATTAATTCTCGTTCGAATACGGTCACGTCACGTAATCGACAGTGATGTAACTAGTCACGTCGTGACAAATTTCTTTCTCGAGCTCTCGCATTCACTCGTTTCGTTTGATTGCTCTAACCCCGTTCCCACGAAAGAGATTTTCGATTCATTCGATAATCATAGATCAAATTTTGAAATGACCTTCCGCGCAAATTTTTTTGTACTTATCAGATCCGTTAGTTCGTTTCGAGATTCGTGCTAAATTAATATAAAAAATCTTTAAAATCTACAGAGAATCCGCGCAGGATTACTCGTCGTAATTGAGGTGGTTTTCATTTAATGCTTTTCTTAGCTTTCATAAAGCATAAATAAGATCACGGATTAAGTGATTAATGAATTTGAAAAAAAAAATTGCTTAAATTTTTAATTTGTTAATTGTTCATGACCATCTAAAAAAAGTTTGTCTTTGAAGTCATGCAAAAAATATTTGGTCAAACAAATTTAAGATTTATTAAGAAGTCCGGCTAGTATGACATCGGTGTCATATGACACCAACTTCAAAGTTAGTTGAATATAGTTCAAACGACTAATCCGTTATTTATTAATTTATTATTGCGGGCAAAAAGTTAAAAATTAATCTTAATAATCGATTTTTCTAAAAAAAATATAGCTATCGTGAGACAACGATGCTACTGGAATTGTAAATCCTAGCTTTATGAAGAAAAAATAAAACATTTTTAAATTCAATGTTAATCCCAGAGCTACGAGTAACGAATTCATTCCGTGATTTTTATTTATATTCAAAATTAAATACAAATTATCAAATATGTCCACAGAAATTGGATATTTATAAAAACGCCCAAATCAGCAAATTATTAGCCGGTCCTTAATTTTTAATAGAAACCGGCCAATAATTGGCCGATTCTCATTTTAAATTTATTTTCATTTTTATTATTTTTAGAAAATGATGTAATTTATTTATTTTGTATTAAAATATTAGAAATTTTCTTTTTGTTTCTTTCAAATTAGATAAAATACTATATAATTTGATTTATTAGAAAAACTACAACGAATAATCTGGATCAATATTTTTTAGACCGGATTTTTCGCGGCTAAAAGTCAGATTACCTCCTATCCTAATATGACAATCGACATGCATTAAACTCAAAAAAAAAATTATTTCGAGTTTATACAAAAGTTACGTGTTTTATTTGTTGCAAATCTCAAAATTATTAAAAAGTGTCACAAACTAATTAGTCTACATAATTAATCTAGCTAGTGAGACTTGCACAAAAGAGTTTCTTTTGATGTAATAAATTTTGTTTCCGATTTTTTTTTATTTCATACTTTTTAATATAAATTTGGTCATTTAATTGATTATAATACATAATTTCATTTCTACAAATGAATATAAGTTTAGTTTTTTTTTTTGAGAGCGAATATAAGTTTAATTAATTTATTAAAGGTACATTCTCTATTTTTTTTTTATAATATGCGAAAAAGATATAGGTAATAAAAGTTGCAGACGGGAAACTTCATCACAATTTTAGCTAATTATTTTGTTAACAGAATCTATGTATCCAAACATGTAGCGGGCGTACAATGACTGAAATGGGTGTCATACATTGTACAAAAGCTGATCCAGCACACAACAAGTCAACAAGGGCAATAATGGGCCCACAAACTGATCGATAGCCAGCCCCGTCTGCTTGATGGCGTCACATAAAATCTTTAGAAGTCGAATGGCACTTGCATGCGAATTCGGAATTCGCATCCTCTGAGATATCTCAAACTTTGCGTGACCTTTTCGAATATCTCAATCGTTCAAATATGTTCTGCACGAATCTCAAAACTCAAATAATACATGCATGGTCCCCACAAAAAAAATGTGCGTATAGATCTCAACTTTTGCTTGACCGATGTGTACGGTGCCTATTCGGGGTAAGCGTGGGGACCTGTATAATTTGTGCTTTGAGATACGTGCATAACGTATTTGAACAGTTGTGATTTTCCATAAAAACACTCAAAGTTTGAGATATCTCAGAGCATGCGAATTCAACAAAAACGGACTACCAAGGAAATTATTGACCGTTAGATAATAGTTGAGTTTTTTGAAATCGCTTTCCGCGCAAAATTTTCAGATCAGATTCGTTTGTTCCAAGATTCGTGCCAATTCAACTTAACAAAACTCTATAAATTTTAAATTCTACAGTGCATCCGCGCGACATCACTCGTCAACCGTCATAGTTTAGGTGGTTTTAATTTAGTGCCTTTTTTAAGCTTTAATAAAGGATATATAACTCAATAGGAAGATCGCAGTCTCGCAGATCATGTATTTAATGAATTCGAAAAAAATAATTTGCCTACAATTT
The DNA here is from genome assembly GCA_964058825.1 of Carex arenaria. Classification (NCBI taxonomy): domain Eukaryota; kingdom Viridiplantae; phylum Streptophyta; class Magnoliopsida; order Poales; family Cyperaceae; genus Carex; species Carex arenaria. The sequence goes on from CAXKVW010000785.1 coordinate 30,561, forward strand.
CCATTTTTGAATTGTACGACCATTCTAAAAAAAGTTTCTTTAGAATTCACGCGGAATTTTTTTTGGTCAAAAAATCTTAATAATTAATTTTGAAACTATTTTTATTTTATTTGTTTATCATACCTTTTTTATTGCAGATTCGCAAAATATATTTTTGAATTTTTATTAATTAATTTGAATATATACTCTTAAAAACCTTAAATAGAAGATGGCAACGCGACTTTCAACATCTTTAATATTTAGAAATTGCAAACTACATTTGATATCCATCTTCATCTTCGAAAGTTAAAAATTACATTTGCAAACTACATTTTTAGAACTTTCAACAATAGTTATATCTCTAACAGAATTTACCAGTTATTTGTTACTTCCTTATTTCTAACACAAAGTTAAAAATTAATCTAAATAATACATTTTTTTTTCTAAAAAAATATAGCTGCTGTAAGACAACGATATTGTAAAAGATAAAATATAATTTTATATTCAATGTTAATCACATAGGTTAAACTCGATCACACGTCGTCTGCGTGCAATCAACTATTGTTAAAAGAAACAAGAAATTTGTCGATGAAAGGAAAAACTTGTGACATTGGTAGTTTAAACATGCTTAAAATGTCAGAGCTTACATTATAAATTAGTAATAAGAATTTCAAAAAAAAAATACAAAAGTTATGTAGCATATTTGACATAGTTGGCATTTAATAAATCATTAAATTTGAAATAAATATTTCATAAATTATTGGAGGAAGCTAAATGAACGAAAAAAAGTAAGAAAACACGCGAGTTGTGTTTTCTAAAAGAATCATATATTTGACTTCTAATTAAAATAATAATGAATTATCAATAACTAAAATTGAGTTATCAAATTTGATATAACAAAATTATAAACTCGAGTTTTCCTAGTTTATTTCGTTGTTGTGAACTAATATTTAGAAAATCAAAATTTAAATTTATTTCTTTATATATTTAATTACTTCTTATTTTATTTTATTTTGAATATGTTAATAAATTTTTACATCTAGAAACAAAATAGGAGTTAGTTCTATCTCCAAATTAAATGATTATCGTATTACAAACAAAAGTAAAATCCTAATTAAAATATAAATCGTAACAAAACATATATTAAGTCATAAACTCCACTGAAACAAAAAATATATCAATTCATAATTTTACTTTAGATCTCAACCAAACATGAATAACTTATACCGACCTAAATTTAGAATAACAAATTTAGGCCTTCAAATTTTTAGGTCTCAATCAAACATAGGGGTGAAAACTATATGGATAATATTAAATCCGTATTTGATCCGTATTCAAAAACTTAGATGTGAGTACCCGATATTCAAATATCCGTGTGGATAATGATACTGATATGGTTTTACGTTTCAATTATATGTACCCGAATAGTAGATATATACCATATATTTTAATATATATTGTGAAAAATTTATGTTATTCACCGTTATAATTAGATAAATATTATAAAGTTTAATATTTTTTAATATTTTTAATATTATTTTAATAATATCGATCCGATCCGGACCCGTATACATATTCGTATCTGTCTGATGTCTGCTCCGTATTGGTATCTGGAAAATGAAAAAAGAGAGTTTTCACCCCTATTCAAACACCACCTATAATTTTTTTTAAGGGAACAGCGAATTAACAAATAGTGGAGTTATAAATATCTTTTGAAGTTTTTATTTTTAAAGATATAACAATTATATGTTATAACTTTTTAAGGAATATCATTTTGTTTTTGAGTAAATGTTGGATATCAAACTATTTAATATTCATAACAGATTCTTCCATTCGAATTTTAAATCTATAATCTCTCGTAATTTGTCTGTGTGAAAATATTGTCTTTACTACTAAATCAAAAACTACTTTTCTTAAAGAACATCAAATTAACATTTTTTTTAATAACTACTGTTAATTCGCTGTTTCGAATAATACCGAATTATTCTCGAATTATACCTAAATTATTCTCAAATCACGAATTTTTGTCCTCGCCGAACCAAACCCGAATAATTCATTTGTCACTAACCGTACCACAGTCAATTAATAGCTACATGGGAAACATACTTCGCATAGCATTAGAAGATCTGGACTTAAAAACCTGCCGTTGAATAAACTTGATTCCAACGGCTCTCTTCTCTCATTTTCAAATTCCAAAATTAAAACGTTAACCTACCAAAGTGCTCTCGACCCCCCCCCCCCCCCCCCCCCCCCTCTCTCTCTCTCTCGTCGCCTCTTTTCTCCAGTCGACTCCAATTACAAGATCCAATCTTTAAACTTCAAAACTTCAACGAATCAATCATTTTTTTCTCCCTCTCTATTGGCTTCAAGAAGCAGAGAAATACAACCTGAATTGCCAAGCAACAATACTCATCAAATCTTCCCATTTCAAACCGTCTAAAACCCTAATTCCAACTTGCTTCTCTATCGCCCTTCATGGCACCTACGCCAAAATCGATCCCAAATCCAAACCAAACGTACAATACCCCTTCTAGGACTCCTCATCCTAGGCAGCGCCTCCAGTTTCCCACACCAAAAACCGGAAATGGGGCCCACAACCACCTCTCCTCTGTGCCGACTGAGCACCCGGTCGAGGTTATTGGCCGGATTCGCGACCACCCTGAGTCAAAGGAGAGGACTCACAACCCGTTGATTGAGATCCCGCCAGATGGCCGGTCCATTATGGTCCGTACCGACATTGGTTACCGTGATTTCACTCTAGATGGGGTCTCAGTCTCAGAAAACGAAAACTTAGATGTATTCTACAACAAATTTGTGAAGTCACGGGTTGAGGGTGTGAGGGTCGGGTCGAAATGCACTATCATGATGTATGGGCCTACCGGGTCGGGTAAAAGCCACACCATGTTTGGCAGTGCAAGAGAGCCCGGTATAGTTTACAGAGCTCTAAAGGATATACTGGAAGATGGGGCCCACGAGCAGGGAGATCCGGGAGGTGAAGATTCTGATGAGACCGGGTTCAAGCTTGGCATTTTTGTCAGAGTTGCTGTTTTGGAGATCTACAATGAAGAAATCTATGATCTTCTATCAGCCAACTTGAATGGTGGTGCTGGTAATAATGTATTCAAGGGAAATTCGCAGAGGGTAATTCGTTTGCATCTTCTTTTACTTTTACAGTCTCACTTTTTCAGTTTCTATTGGAACTAGAAGTTTTTTACAGATACTGGTACCAAAAATATGGTACAGAGGCTTCCTTGGTTATATTTAGAAAAATACTAAACTAAAACTACTGTATAAAGCATCAAGTGACAATTTTTACAGTCTCAATTATAGTAACAACACAGAACAACTGAGCAATTTTGAATAATTTTAGGCCCGGCTTGAAATTATCGGGAAGAAGGCTAAGAACCCAACCTACCTTTCTGGAAATGAGGCAGGAAAGATTTCACGAGAGGTTGCAAAGGTTGAGAAGCGACGGATCGTTAAAAGTACACTCTGTAATGAGAGAAGCTCTAGGAGCCACTGCATGGTAGTTTTACACCCTTTGTGTTAAATATTAGTCGATTACTGAAAGTTCTCACAATATTATTGGTCAAATTACTGAGATACACTCAAATTGAGAAAGGAAAATGGATGTCTAACACTGAAAAATTAGATTGAAATATCCTAATCGAGCCTGCTTTGGTAGACTATCTAATTCATACTCAAATCTAAGCCTAAGTATTCCAATATCAATAATTTTGTAATATGGTCATTTCCCAGAATATGCATTCTCAGAACTGTATCTAAAAGGTGATTAAAATATTTTAAGTATTTGGGTTCTGATTACCGAAACACCATTAGTTTGTATGAGGAATTGAGATGTGGAATTGCATGTTTATTATATCAGCAGTGAACCAGAAAGTTCCACTGGGACAGCTTATCTGGCAAAAACTGATTTCTGGAAGTGTACAGTATTAAACGAAAAAGTTCCACTTATTTTGTGGAGTCCTTTAATTTAAATTATTAATTGGTGACAGATTATATTGGATGTTCCATCTGTTGGTGGAAGGCTAATGCTAGTCGACATGGCCGGCTCAGAAAACATTGAAGCTGCTGGTCAAACCGGCTTTGAAGCCAAAATGCAGGTATTTATTTCTCTTGATTTCAGTAAACCAGAAAAATCATATTTATAACTAACAGACTTTCTAGTTTCTACATATTTAGTTTCTGGAACACTGTAATCATGCCTACTTTTATGTTATTTCTATAACCTGTGGCAAGTTTTGGTACACAAAGTTGTAAACAATATATCGTTGGTGATACTTGACTGATTCTTTTTTGTGGGTGATAGTTATTTCGTGTGCAAACCCCAGGCAACTTGATGTAATTAAATGATTATGCTAACTTATTTCTCTTGTCAATTATATAACAGACCGCAAAAATAAACCAAGGAAACATAGCATTGAAGAGAGTGGTAGAATCCATCGCCAATGGCGACTCGCACGTGCCATTTCGTGACAGCAAATTGACCATGCTCCTCCAGGTCACTATTATTTTATAATTTTATTTCTTCTATTTTTAGAAGTCTATAATCAGTACAAGGAGGATACCATTTCAATCTGGTACACAACATCTTCTTCATGTTAGCACTTAGAATTACCAATTAAATGCGATGGTCCAAGGGCTTGATAGCAACAAAATTCACTGAACACATTAAATTATAATACTGGATGAAAAGTTGCCAGGAGGAGAAATTACTCTGCCACCAAATTATATATCTCTAAGGCATCTATAACTATTCTTTTTGACATAATGTATCTTTTCGGAGACCATGCATGTTTGACACACAGCAAGCTGTTACTTATTCGTCAGTGTAATTTTGATGCTTTTCAATGTGTATCCATTCTCCTCGCTTTCTTTTAACATATTTAATTGCTACAGGATTCATTTTTAGATGACAAGTCAAAAATACTGATGATTCTGTGTGCGAGCCCGGACCCACGTGAGATGCACAAGACTATCTCGACCCTTGAGTATGGTGCCAAGGCCAAATGCATAGTGCGGGCAGCCCACCCGGCAACTCCCAAGCCCTCCTCTCAAACCAATTCTGAATCCATCACCCTGCTTGCCTCGCAAATTGCGCTCAAGAACCAGCACATATGCGAGCTCCAGCGTGACAAACGGGTGCTCCTCAAGGAGCGGGACCAGGCCCTCAAGTCCCTATCCTTGAAGGATGATGAGCTGGCAAGTGCGAAATTCGTGGTAAAGAGGATGGAGGAGAAGGTTGCAAGGCAGGAGAATGAGATTGAATCGCTCAAAAACAGATTGACAGAATTTGAGTTCAGAGGCCAAGAGGTCATGAATTTTGGGTACGTTGCCACACGGCTTGCTGACGTGGCAGGAGATCAGAGCATGGTTAAATCAATGGAGTTAGATTACGGAGACCAGGGGAATAGCAGCAGTACATTTCTGGATGTGAAGGAGGTTAAAGAGGATACAAATACAACAACTGTTCCTTCCTGGACCCGTAATTTGCTGCCGACAATTGAGGAGGAGGCGACGAGTGAGGATCGTGACCAGGTGCTTCTCAGCACGATTTTCGAGGCAGAGGATTCCTCGGAAGAGGTGGATAAGGAGGTAGTGGAGGAAGAAAGAAAAGATGAAACGGTACCAGTGCAGTTAGCCGAGGAGGATAGACAGACCCGAATCGAGACCATATTCCGCCTATGTGGTAATTACCGGGAGTTGGCGAAGAAAGACGATAGTAAGGGTCAGATTCAGACATATGGAGATGAGAATGCTGAGCCATTCTCTGCTAAGAGTCAACTGGTAGCGGCACTTGCGGGGAGTCCAATTACGGTAAAACCAGTCACGCCACTGGGTCCGAGAGAAGTCCGAGGAGGAGGAGAGGTGGAAGAAGAGGGGGGGTTGGATGTGTATGTCAAATGGGAGGTTTCGAAGGATTCTTCTGGAAGTATGATTAAAACAATAAAGGTGCCACAGGGTGCTACCTTGTGTAGACTGCGAGAAGTATTGGAGGCGTACTTTAATGAGATGAACAACAATCAGGATTTTGTGTTTCTCCTTCTCAGGGTATGTTTTATTTGAATTATTATTAGTGCTTGTTTTTGAATCTTCTGGTTGATGGGGTTTGGGGATTGTATCAGTGTGGGTACTGGTACAATTTTTTTTTTTCTTTTCTTTCTTGAAAAACAGAAACGGATACAGCACCAAATCCATCCAAAACCTAACTCTAATATTCAAAACTAAACCAGGATGAATAAAACAGCTGCATCCTCCCCTTACAAAGAAATATGTACCGCAAAATATATAACAGAAACGGATACAACACCAAATCCATCCAAAAACCTAACTCTAATATTCAAAACTAAACTAGGATGAGTATAAAACAGCTGCATCCTCCCCTTACAAAGAAATATGTACCACAAAATATAGACCGATGTTATACCAGCCACCGAAACTGGAAAACATCCTGTCCTTAACATCAGCCAACACAGCCATCGTTTATGAAGCAAAACTAACCTGCAATTTTTGCTAAATAACGTCCTATTATAGCATTTTTATCCCACAACTGTATTTTTGTACATGCGACCGAAGGTTGATTTTGAAAAATAAACAATAAAGGTCGGAGTTTCATATTGATTCATTGTTGTCTTTTTTTGTGTGTGTGAAAACAGGATCCTCTGGGGGCCCCAGTGGCGAAAGAGATGGAGGCAGAGGTGGCAGTGACTGAGCTACCTAAGTTCAGCAGCAAAATTGAGGGGCATCTGGCATCTCTACGGCCTCTGAAAAACAGGCCCCAGCTTCCCTTTACCCCATTGGAGAACAAGCTTGGTTCACCTCTGATTTCCAACAAGCTCGGTTCACCTCTGGTTTCTAACTAGGATTCATGAGAGGCATTTAGGTTGACTTCTGTGTATTTTGTAATTTTCATATTATTTTCTTATTATGTGGATCACATGTCAACTGAGATGAAGCCAAGAATGATTGGTTGTTATGAAAATATTCTGGTATTTTATCCATATATATGGATTATATGTTACAATTGCTTGCATTCTTTTGTTTTTTTTTTGGAAATTTAGCTGCTTGCTTTTTTGTAGGTTACTGAAATGAAGTGTGTTGAAAATTGTTTCTAGGATTGATTCATCTTACGTGGTATATTTCGACCATGAAATTTGGTACATATCGAGATTAGTACCCAGATCCAGCAAAAAATCTACGTGGCCCAGAATATATATAAAAAAAAAGGTATAGAAGCTTGATGATATTTTAAAACTATTTGTCTGATGAATATAGAATCTCAAATGAGATGCAAATTAATATAAAAGCTTTGATTTGACCAACATATAGCGCGTCATAAGGACATTCTAACGGGATTTTTTATATAATATATACTGTATCTTTGTTATAATAAGATGATTGAAACAAATCGGTTCCGGTGATTGTGGACTCACAAAGGGCCTAATTGTTTGAAAACACAAATAAGACGCGTCCATTGAATTGTAGAAGCATTTCAGCATATTTAATATACAAAAGTTGATATTATGTTAGAATAAGTAAAAATAAACTTAATCCAAGTATTTGTTTATTTTTCGAGTTTATATGTCAATGTTGATAATTTTAGAATATGAAATTTGTCAAATTGATGATAAGTACGAATACAGAACAAAGTATTGTTATTTATAAAAATAACAAAAGGGTATTAGACCACATGACGTGATATGACTTGCGTGTTGTGTTTATTTTCATAACTATTCTTTATTATTTTAATCACGTCACACAAACTGATCCGGTCACATCACATCATGTGACTAATTTTTCTCTTTACTATAATTTATTTTGTAATGGTTTTTTATTTTTGAGTATCTTTCATTGTTATTTTTATGAACTAATTTAAAATCTGAAAAATTAATAATTAAACATGATATGGAGTTTGCAACAATCATATTGTCATAGACAAGTAAAGTGGCAACCATATAAATCAATAATTTATATTGTGCCAAAGGAATTTCTGATGTATTTCTAAAACATAATCTAGAAAAGTATTGTTACTGAAAGGTCTAAAGCCAGAAAACATTTTTTTATAATTCGAAAAGTTATTATTTTAGTTCATACCAGAATTTGAATTCTGAGTCTCATTTTTAGTGAAAAATAATTGTTCCAACCACCTCAGTTGTCATTGATCGAAACAATATTGACTTCAAACTACGAATCTAAACCGTTGAAATCCATGTACTTTGTGAGTGATGTATGTATATACAAAAAATTTAAAGTTTCAAATTCATTTAGCACATGAGCAAGCGGTCAAAACAATGAACATTTTATAAGTTTTTTTTAAATTGTTTTATGTATTTATTTTTCATCATTTTTTTGACTGCTTGATCATAAACTAAATGAATTTGAAACTTTAAATTTTTTGCATGCACATATATCACTCCCGAAGTACATAGATTTCAAGAGTTTAAATTCGTAGTTCGAAGTCAATCCGATAATGTTTTGAGGGCTGCTCACAAATCTCTCTTTGTGAGCATATCATACTCTAATTTTGCTCGCATATATAATATTATAGAAGTTATAGACGGAAATAATATATTTCCGTCAAACTTTACTTCTGAGGACAGAAACAATATTGTTATATAGCATATACAATAATAATTGTTCCAACCACCTTTCCTTTGTTTAAATAGCAGATACACAATTTTATATCTGGGCGGATCCAGGATTTTTATCAGGAGGTAAAAAATATCGAATCAGATTTAAATAGCTAACTGAAATTAAACTCATTAACTAATTGTAGAGTAGAACTAGGGTGCTCCTAGGAGAACCAAGTTCTTTGTACTCTTAACTCTAAAACCTATCGGATTAATTTCGAACGATGAATCCAAACCGTTAAAATCCTTCTACCTTACGAGTGATGCTTTTAGATGTGAAAATTTTAAAGCTTCAAATTAATTTATATAGTCTAAGACCAGCTTGTGAGCGATTAGGTTAGTTGTATGATAAATCTAGGACTATACGAGGATCGAATTAAATAGGGGGCTATTGAAATAATCCAAGATCTAGTCACGTGCTTGCTAAATAATTTCATTGTTAGGCACGAGCACAGACTGAGAATCTGAGATGCATGTGAGCTGTTATTCTGAGGCTATATATATCACCTATTATACAAACTACAAAGCAGTTGGTGTTGGTCTCCTGGCTCCTGCTCACAGGGGCGGAACTAGAAAATCATAATAAGAGATGCTAAAATTTAAAAACAAAATATGTTGGTGGTAGAAATTGAATTCAAGTTCTCCACAATCATAAGATAAGCTCTAACCATTAGGTTATAAGTGAACATGTAATATTTTATGAGGGGAGCTGGGCTATATAATTTTTTTTAAATAATAATTTTCAATTAAATTTCAATATATATAACTACAATTTTAAAATCATAGGATAGCTTAGTATCCGTACGGATGAATGTAAATCCGCCCCTGCTTGCCCAATCATTCGTGCATATTAGAAAAAAAAGAAAGAATTTCCTACAGATCTGAATCGAATCGATGATCGTAGATGTCATGTCAGATCGTTATACAGTTTCCTATCAAATCCTTACTGGTACGTAGTGGATCTCTATTCCTATTAATTTGTTTGGTTTGTTTGTCCTTAAAAATCTTAATCAGCGTTGTACATAATAACATTATGCATTCGTCGGATGAACATTCAGAAATAATCGGTTATAATTATAAATAATTAGTTGATTAGTTGAAAAAATCTGTAACAGTATGGTCACCGATAATGACTAATCGGTTGATTAATTGACTCTAAGATGTTTTATAACACGGATTGAAATATCAAAACTTAAATCTAAAATGTACAATTTTCAACTGGCACTCAACATCTATATATGCAACCTTGAACCCTCCGATGAAATATTTACAGTTAGGATAAGCCATTAAAAAAAATGAGGTTACAAATTCTATGTTTTCCAATCTAACAGAATATGTCTATTATGTTAGTATTTTAGACAAAATATGTTCATTCTATTAGCATTTTAGACAGAATATGGTTATTAATTATGTTAGTATTTTGGACGAAATAAATATATTCCATTAATATTTTGGATGGAATGAGAATATTCTATTAAAATTTTGGATGAAAATATATAGAGTGATTTGATTAAGACAAATAACAAAGTTGAGTGACTAGAAAACAACAAATTTGAGGGATTAATTCGTAAAAAATTCACAAAATTTAGTGACCTCAAAGTTTCTCCTAATATCCATCGTTATTTGCAAACTCTACGAAATTCGTAAACATATGCGGAAGAGGATCCTCCTTACCTTTAATGTACTGCATTTTATTAATTTTTCAAAGTGATTAGGATTCTTGTGGGAGACAGAGACAGATCCGTATCCTCCGTATTACTACAGAGGATGGGCCTCACATTACGATTTGAGATTCAGGAATCTAGGGGCAGTATTATTGGGTTTTGAGATTCGTGCCAAGTTAAAAAGAATGGTCCGGATTCACTAATCGTAAAAGATTTCTTTGTGTAGTAATAGAGAGGATGTGACAGAGACCCGGGTCATACTAACAAACTTGCATCATGCTTTTGTGAATGTTGTGTCAATTCAGTTAATTAGCTGAGTGATTGATGTATTCTAGGTTTGGTATCCATCTCCTTCATCAATTGTATTTTATATATCCTCTGAACCTCAAAAATATTTTTTCATATTATGCAAGAGAATTTTTAACGGGGAACAAATTTATACACATATTGATCTCGTTGCTTATCGATTATATATCAATTTTTCATGCAATTTTAAGTATTGGTTGATGTTTTATCAAGTACTATTGAATATGAGTTGTTACAAATTTTATCTTATCTTAAAGAACTTACATAAAAATTTATTATTTTTATGTATATGATATACATAATGTATAAGTGAGACGGAACTAACAAGAGAAAATGAGATCAATTGACCTCTATTTTTTTTCACAAAGTTTTTTTATTTATATACAATTTTCTATATAGTTCTGAGTAAAATGCTAGAGCAATGTTAAAATTAACTTTCATTCGTAACATGAAAATTTTACATAATTGACCCTATAGTCAGAAAGTCAGAATCTGCCCCTGGTATAAGTTACATTTTACTTGTCGAATTTTAAATTAACAATTGTCAATGTTGTGAAACTAATTTGTTATTAATTAATTTTTGACAGGGATATCTATGATGCCATTGATGAGGCAGTTGGATTATTATTGTCTCCTCTTGATTGGTTTTTAGTAGATTCTAGCTCCTTTACCGCTAGTGTGACTGCTATTAGTGAATGATATTAGTGTTTACTTTTTTCCAGTGTTTTAAATAGCTAGCTATAGCGCCGCTATAGCGGTTTTGGACCTCATAAGATAAGCTACGAAGTAAAACTGCGGTAATCAAGCTAAGACCGCTATAGCGGTAATAGCGGTCCACTATAGAGCATAGCGGAATAGCGGTCCGCTATGCTACATGGGCTTATTTTTCTATTTTTTTCAATTTAAATGAGCTTTGTGTCTCAGTCTGATTAATCTAAAGAATAGTTAATCTGAATATGTAGTAAAATGATACATAATATATGATAGTAGGATATTTTGAATAGAAAATGTATCGATAGTTTATGAATTATAGAATTAGAGATATTTTGAATGACAATTTGAACTTTGTATTGGTTCAATATGAATATTAGAACTTCTTAATCAATTTGGTATTTTTGTTACTCTATGAGATTTTACATAGATATGTTTATTATTAGTAGAAATATAAACTACAATTTTTAAAAAGAAAAAAACTCTATGTAGGAAAGCTTTCGCTATAGCTCCACTATTCGCTATAGTTTTTTTTTTCGTCTCCCCGCTACGCCGCTATAATCGCTATTTAGAACCTTGCTTTTTTTTTTTTCTGGTGTTACTTTGTTTTGTAGATATTTGGTGCTAGTTGGTTGTTGTTCCACTAATTAGGTATAATTGGATGTTCAGTTATGTATTATTTTGTATGAACTATGTTTTGTTTCGTAATGAAACAGGTGGAATTTCATTATTGTAAAAAAAAAACTTTCAAAATACAAGTTGAACAAACTTAATTCAGCATCTCAGTACTAGTATCATAGTGACAGAATTTGTGATTAATTCGTTTTTTTAACACATCTGAATCGTACTCCGAATAAAACGCGTAAAAACGTATAATACTTTTTATTAGAAAATAAAATGCTTATAAAATGCGAATCGACTAATTATTCGCGATAAAAATGAGAAAAAAAGTCAATTTTTTTATTTTTTCCTGTTTTTGAGGAGTTTTTTTTTTTGCTTTCTTGTTTTACCGAATCATTTTCGAATTATATCAGAATCACGAATTTTTGACTTCGTCGAACCGAATCCAAACTTTTAATTTGTCATTATGACCAGTATATTATAGCATGTAAATAGTGCCACTATCAATCCAGCTAATCACAGATACAACTGTGAACTGTCCCAAAATTCTCCAAAGCTCTCGCTATCCCACAACGGTAACTTCACTTCTGGATCCCTCTCTTGCGGGAAAATTTACATAATGCCCTTCTTTTTCAAAACATAAAACAAAATACTTTCCTTCCAAAATTCTTAACAAAATGCTCTTGTGGGCCCCATATTTCCTCTTCTTTCCCTCCTCCCTCCCTCCCTTCCTTCCACTCCTCCTTATTTACTCTTCTTTATTATTCTAAGCTTATACTTATATTTTATATATTTAATATTATCCGTATAAAATTAATATCTCTTATGTACTTAGACATATTCGGAGCATCTAACATTTTTTTACACGTATCTATCCTATGACATATGGTATAATTCAATAATCATATAAATGACTTTCATAGAGACTTCTATCAACTCCTTGTTCGTTTCACTATGATAATACAAAAGACAAAGTTCACTATGATAATACAAAAAAAAATTTACATAGGACATTTCACTATGATAATACAAAAGACAAAGTTCAAATATTTTAAATATATATTTGTAGAGATATGACATAGATTACAAATAATTAATTTAAAAAAAATGGATTTGTGCATCGTAAGTTGGATTATTCTGAACTTATTCACCAATCATAGTGTACCAATTATCACCAAGTTCGTCAGCAAAACTCAATAAAGATAAGTAATTAGTAAATTAAAGAAAATAATAATAAGCATCAACGCCCTTATTTGTTTAAGCATATTCAATTATTAACAAAAAAAATCATTTTTTAACTAATTAATTATTGACCTTTAGTATGTTTTAAGTTTATTTAGAATCAACTATTGACAAATAAGTGTTTAATCATTAACTTATAAAATATTTATTTATGTAATATCAAAGTGCTAACAATTTTTTTGTCAAGTGTGAAACCATATTAATATTGAATATATAAAACAAAAGTATAAGTTTAGAACAATAAATGGGAGTAAATAGAAATAAATGGAAGGGAGGGAGGGATGAGGGGTAGATGAGGGAAATGTAGAGTCCATGGGAGTATTTTGTTAAGAATTTTAGAAGAAGAATATTTTGTTCTATGTTTTGAAAATGAAGAGCATTATGTAATATTTCTCCTCTTGCTCTCTAGTTAATTATTAACCCTATGTCCATATGTAACGATTTGGTCCAATTAAATTTGGATAGGCCACAGATTGTACCGTTAGACCTATGCCGGGCCATCTGAAACAACTGTCAGATGTGCTCAGGAGCTAAAACGGCCTCCTTTTCAATTGGAGAGGATCTTGCCCAATCTTAGATCCCCTAGAAAGTTGTTAATTATCCATTATATCCAGTCATAGATCCAGTCCTAGATCCATGCTGCTCCTGCTGCTGCCGTATAGATTTTTATTCACTTAATTATTCCGTGAAAGCAACTAATTATTCGATTTTTTTTATAAACTTTAAATAGAAAAATCAATTTTAGAGATCATGATTCAGTTTTTACAGAAACCATAAAAAACGAGTTGCCAACTCGTTATGGATTTTTTTCCCCCACAGAACGAGTTGGCAATCCGTTATTGACCAAATTTCACAGAATTGCACGTAGTCAGCGTGTTGCCTCTCCGAAACGAGTTGCGAATTCGTTATTGTCTTCTTCTTCTTTCCATGTTTTGATGGGTTATAAAAATATTCTTTTGCAACACGCTGTTCGATTCCTATTCGAGGATTGTGCAGGGGCAATATTATTCGTACTTTGAGATTGGTGCAAAACTATTTAAACGGTTATGGTTTTGCATAAAGTCACGCAAAGTAGAGGACGTGTTTTTTTCCGCGTTTTGCATGAACGACGTGTTCGTTTACTATTCGAGGATTGTGCAGGGGCAGTATTATTAGTACTTTGAGATTGGTGCAAAACTATTTAAACGGTGGAAAAAAAAGACAAGAACGAATTGGCAACTCGCTTTCTAGAAAGTTGTTATAACTTTACATTGTTCGATTCGGTTAACACCCTTACCAAAGAGGATCCGAATCTGCTGCGATTTTTTACCCATGAACAGTATCTTACAATCCCTGCTTTTTCAAATCCAACTGTTGAATTGTTTCAAGATTCGTGCAAAGAAAAATCAGTTGTTTTAAAATACGTACATAGAAATTATTGGACATCTAAATTTGAAAATAGAAATTATTGGACATCTAAATTTGAAAATAGAAATTATTGGATCTCAGCAGATGTAAATCCTACCCAAGATTCACTTGGAGATTTTTTTTTACTGTATCCTAAATCACGTGGGTTAAGACCAAAATGTCTTAGACTTTCAAATTAGTGATTGGGGGAGTCAAAAGTCATCCAACATTTTTTTATTATCCAACTAAGTTACCTGCTCATTTATTATTCTTCGTAATTTGCACTAACTTGCTAGGAATTTTTTTTTCAGTAGAAATTAACAAAAAAAAGAGAGAAAAATAGAAAGAGTGCACTAATTCTAATATTGATAGTAAAACTGGTATAAATTCTATCGGTCTTAAAAATCTCAAAGTTTAGACCTGTAAAATTCTTACCGGTCCTAACTTTTTTTTTTATTAGTTGAATTTATCAAGTAGATCTTTGAAAAAAAAAATAGTTAGGACCGATAAGAATTTTACAGGTCTAAACTTTGAGATTTTTAAAACCGGTAAAATTTATACCGGTCTTACTATTAATATTAGAACTAGTGCATTCTTTGTATTTCTCTTTCTCTTTTTTTTTTTTTTTGTTAATTTCTACCGAAATTTTTTTTCCAACTTGCTAGGCTGCTAGCTCATTAATTTAATATCCAACAAAGTTACCTGCTCCTTGGAAACATGAAACATGTGATCTATAGTTTCTTTATTCAAATTCACAATGGTATAGAAATTTCTACAACTACCCTTACTAGATAGAACAAATCATAAATCGGTCTAATTTAAGAAGAATGGCCATTTCACTTGTTTCTAATTCTTTAATCCAAAAGTTTTACTGTATCCTTTTCTTTTCCTCTTCTATTCTTTTTTCTATAGGAGAAAGTGTGTGTGTATATATATATAGTCAGTTTTTTCTTTAATACCCTCAATAAAAAAATTCCAGAATTGCTCTCAGTTTTTTTTTAAACTACCCCAAGTGCTAGGTTTTCTGGCGGTTCACTTCCGAAAAAAAACCGCCAAGTAACCTGACGGTTTACTGTAGCACCGCCGCCATTATACTTGGCGGTTTGCTACAGTATTTTTAATATTTTTTTTCTAAAGATGTGATTTATAGTTTGATCAGGAACCGCCAAAAATAAACGTAGAAATTAATGAAAGGTTTTTCAAACTTGATATATTGATCCATTTGATAAGTTTTTGACAAGCATTAACATTCAAATATTTGAAAAGATTTTTTTCACATAGATGAGGCCTTGTGTCTAAAATCTGAAGCACATTAAAAAAATTTAGTTTGACGAATTGAATGGCTTACTGCTATAGGAATAAATTGATAATGTGATTAAATTGAAAAAAAAAATTATTGTGGAATTAATTGTGGAGGTTTTTTATTAGTGCTTTATTTTGTTTACTCCCTTTTTTTGTTTTGTTTGTATATGTTAGGAACTTTAATTGTAAAATCTTTTCAAAAATTTGAAATCGTTAATGCTTGTCAGAAACTTATCAAATGTATCAATATAATATGGATCCTCAAGTTTGAGTAAGAACCGAAAATAAAGCCATTAATAGAAGATTTGAGTAAGAACCGAAAATACCATTAGAATTGGATTTTGAACTTAGAACCTTTCTCATGATAACTTTTCTCT
Organism: Carex arenaria; assembly: GCA_964058825.1. Lineage (NCBI taxonomy): Eukaryota > Viridiplantae > Streptophyta > Magnoliopsida > Poales > Cyperaceae > Carex > Carex arenaria. Next base: position 46,800 of record CAXKVW010000785.1, read on the forward strand.
AGCAGTCATGAACACACCAAGAGAGAGATTAAGTCTCTCTGATTTTTTTTTCTTTCCTTTCATTTCTTTTTCTTTGTGTTTTCCTCTTTTGTTTATTTCTTATTTTCTTTCTTTCTTCACGCAAGAGAAAAAGAGGTCAATCAGGAAACCAAGGGTAAAGCACCAGTGCTTACCACGTGGCCATAGAGCCACGGAGGTGATTCATCATTTTTTTTTTATTTAAATTTGTTCTTTTATATAGTTAACCCTTAAATTTTCATATTTTGCAAATCAGTACAAGATGATAGTAGGAAGTTCATATTTGCTTGATTGGTAATTAATCAGATTCCTATGTTAAATGTTCGGCCATTCACTTCTCAGTATTTTAGAAATTTCGAATTAATCTCAACAAATAGAATTTTAAATAATCATTTTGACAGTTTCAATGTAACTTGATCATCTTGACTAATTAATTCAGTAAAATGGTATTTGTTCTTTAAATGACACTAAAGAACACCTTCAATCAAATCGTATTTTATTTTCAATTATCAATTACATATACATATTTTGCGTAGTGTTACAGCCACGATGACATAAACAAATCGATCCAATATATTCATTGTAGACTGTCGGATCTAGGCCACAGAAGCATAACCTGCTATCCCAGTTCTGAACAACAGCTAGGGATGTTCATCGGGTCCGGTTTAATCAGTTTTAAACTGAATTGAAATAATTTAGTTTAAATGGTTTGAGTTTTCTGGTTAAATAGATCGGTTCGATTCATTTTTTAAAACCAGTTTAATAGTTCAGTTTGGTTCGGTTTAGACTTTTAAAACCGGTTAGACCGAACCAACCGGAATTTTTAAATCTAACTGAACCAAATATTTAAAATAAATAAAATATTATGACTTAATGTATATTGCTTAGTTCGGTTTAAAACCAGTTAAACTGAACCAATTAAAATTTTGAAAACATCTTTAAAAAATTCAAAATATTAATAAAACAAATATTTATTTTTATGATTAATATCCTATTTCGGTTTAACCAACCAAACCAAAATTTACTTCGGTAATTTGCTCTTATTAGGTTCTTATTCTATTTCAGTTCGATTTGATTTGATTTTTGAAAACCAAATACAACTTCAGTTTACTTATTTTAATCCAATTTAAACCGAATCGAACCGAACCAAACCGATAAACACTCATTCAACAGCACGCAAAAACAAAGGCCTACCTAACACCTGATGAATTTAGCTAGTCTGACACCTTATTTTTTGGAGATAAAGAAGTCTCATTTCAGAGTTCTATGAAAGTGGGTTAATTGCTTGCAATTAGCTTATATTTCAAAAATGCTAAAAACAATCAAAGTTTATATTTTTTTCAGCAAGGAGAACAGATGTTTTGCTACGTCTTCTACTAATATCAGGTAATTACGTGCTGAAAGCTAGTCAGCGTCCATATTCAAAAATACAAAATAAAAAGAAGAGATAATTTTCTAGTGTATAATTTTGGCTTTATCTCCATTCTTATATTAAATATGTAGAATTTCTGATTTGTCAATAACAAATTGTGATTAAAAAAATAAAAACTTGAATTGAATATCAGCTAATAAATTTTGAATTTAATATCTGCAATCAAATAATATATTTCCAATCAAATTTTGAATTGAATATCAACTACTATTGACTGCAGGTTCAAAGTATCGTATCAAATATAATGTTTATAAGAAGTCATCTAGCTAACATCAGTATGAGATTGCAGTCAATATCGACCATGAAAACAGATCAAACTAGACACATTGATTGACAAATGCATACAAACTTTTGACTAATGAAGAGATACGTAAAGAAAAATCATGCATATATAGTACAGTTCGAGAATAGAAAATATATAGCAAGTAAGATGGCTTATTGAATATGCAAATTCAAATAATAAAAAAATGGACAGAAGACAATTTTTCTTCAAAATCGTGACATAGGTATTAAGTTTTTTTTTCCACAATTAAGACTTTTTTTTTCCAACATCGATCGTGATATGTATTGACTTTTTTTCCAACAAAAAGTTTTTTCCCCTTGTGTTTTTAACCAATGTTCTAAGTTTTTTCCCCTTATGTTATTAACCAATATTCTAAGTACGTATTCCACATAAAACAAACTAGCTACCTTCAGCATTTATACAACCAAAGAAGAACCTTCTTTCTTGAAAAAGTCTAGCTAGGGATGCGTTAACTGTGTGATGATGATAAGTGTTTAAGTACGTAATGTGTGCTGTTGGGATTCAGAAAAAGCACAAGGAAAATCTCACTTAAATGCTTTCTTTCAATTTGGCGAAATCAACCAACAGCTTTTGATTGCTAATTAATTGACAGTGGACAACCTTTGATATACAAAATTAATTGATAGTGGAGGACAATCCTTGATATGTATTAATGAGTACAGCTAGTATGACATTGGTGTTATATGACACCAATTTTAAAATTAAATAAATAGACTTTAAACGGCTAATTCAAACCGTTCAAACTGATTTACTTTATAAGCGATGTGTTTACATGCAAAAATTATATATTTTTCAATTATTTTAGTATTAAATCAAGCGGTCAAAAATGTTAAAAAATGAATGCATTAAAATTAACTTAAAAACTCTTACATTTGACCGCGTGACTCAATACTTAATAAATTCAAAAAATTATAAATTTTGCATGTAAATACACAACTAATGAAGTAAATCGGTTTGAACAGTTTGGATTCACTGTTTGAAGTCAATTAGGTAGATTTTGGAATTGGTGTTATATAGGTTGAAATGACATTAATATCATACTAGCCAAACTCAAAATTAATTGATAGTACGTGGAGGACAATCCTTGATATACAAAATTAAGCATAAAAAATTAGACTATCAGCACGCAGCCACGCATGGGCACATTATTGCCAATTTACCAGAATCACCTCCTCCATAACTCATGGGCTCGGTTTGTCGCCTCCTCCATGACTCATGGAGCACTTGGTCCTTCATCGGTTCCTCCATTTGTTTGTGTGTGTGTTTTTTTTTTTCAATTTCTGTTTCTTTTACTTCTCTTTTCTGTTTTATTTCATCTTTTTTTTTTCTTGCTTTCTTTTACTTCTGTAAATCCATAAAAGGGTACGTCATGGTATCTATTTATCTTAGCATGTTATTTCTCATGGCCAGTTATATTGTTACATTGTCAAGATATACGTTACGGCATACAACAAAAGTCATGCTGTTATGAAAAGAGAAAATTAATGCCTCATGTGTATATGCCAAAAATATAATTTATCGGAACGTCTTGAGCAAGAAATAATATATGAACCATATTAATTTAACATTTCTAATTTTATTATATATTTTCAATTGTAGCAATTGATATTTGCTTTTTTTTTAACAGATACATGATGCATAATATAACTACTACTGTGATATCTTCAATTTGCACTAAGTCGAGATTATTTCTCATTAGACTTTATTATAGTAATTGACTTTTTATTTATAATTTGAATTTAGAACCAATTTATTTTATTATTATATTGTTGATTAATTATTTTTTTCTTGGTCTGTCTATTTATAAAAATATGTCATTTTGTATGAGATTTTTTTAATCTTATAATATGTCCTTTTGCAACATATGGTACAATACTAGCAATTCTTAATTAGAGCTAAATTAAGGTTTTTTAATAATTAAATTAAACATAAGACTAATTATATGAGAGGTAAATATAGAAAACTGTAAGAGTTGAGAAGTGAATATGATAAATTCAAGTCTATAACAATAAATAAGAAATTGATCACACTTTCTCATCTAGCTCTTTTCTCTCACCTTTCTAGATCTCACATTTGATATAGCTCCTCCCCTCTCTCACGGCTCTACTTCCTTGAGTGGAGAGAAAATGAGAGAGGGGAGGGACCGAAACCGAGCGGAGCCGATCGTAGCCAAGAGTGCGGTATCGTCGGAGCTTGGAGTATTGAGTCTCTACGTCATCTTGATCAGAGCATGAGTGAGTAAATCCGGACGTCGAAGCGCGGCGTTGGTCGAAAGAGCGGATCCGGTTGTAGAGAGCTATAGAGTTTAAGCCAATAGAGTAATTATGAGTGTATATAAGTGAGATTAGAAGATTAGAATTATTTAGAGTAATTTGGAAAATTTAATTTGTGAGAATAAAAATTTAGATTTTGTATTGAAAAGTCATTTGACTCGTTGTAAGTTCATTTTTCTTATTAATGAAATTATTAGTTGGCATTTAAAGCCACCAACTTAAAAAAAATAATAATAATAAAGAAATTATATAAATTCTGTTGTGAGGGTACATACAAAATTAACTCAAGAAATAATATACATTATTGTAGAATAAATTAGCACTTTGAAATAAAGTCGTAATCCAACCAATCCATTTTGGACCGAAACCTATGCCAGACATCACTAATTGCGTATAATTCCAATTTACTAACAGTCGTTGACAAATTCATCCCAAATTCCCAACTGTCAAAAGATCCCTAATAGTTTCACCAAAAAAAAAAAAGATCACTAATAGCAACAAGCCTTGAGCTTCCTGTGCCATATATATACGACGACGAAGAGAAAGAAGAAAGCAGTTGAAATGAAAATGGAAAGAAACTGGACGGATCTTCCGCCGGAACTTTTCCCTCTCATCCTCAAAAAGCTCCCTGAGATCGGTGATTTCATCCGATCTCGAGCGGTTTGTAAGCCTTGGCGCACCTCTTCCTTCATCTCCGATCTGCCTCCACAATTCCCTTGGATCCTCAAGCGCAGCGAGGGGCCTGACCTAGAATTCTACTCCATCATTTTCAATAAAGTATACACAATTCGTGCTCAATGCTCCTCTGACAAGAGGCTCTTTGGACCTACTGGTGGTTACTTGCTCAGTGGGCAAGAAGGCGATGCCGATAGCTTCTCTCTTTTGAATCCCCTTAACAACAAAGAGGTTCCTCTCCCTGTTCTACATAATGATTGTGATACATATTCGTTTCCATACAATTTTTATTGGTTTAATCCTCCAACTTTTCAAATTGACGACTATATTCTCATGTCTGAGTTTGAAATATCGGTTCGATGTAAACCTGGTGATGACAGGTGGGACATCATTGGACCTGGACACGAGTGTCAATACCGCATTTTCTATTTGAAGGGTTTGTTTTTCATGGTTGAGTGTGAAACTGGGGTAACAAAAATTATGGATATCACTAGCCGTAAAGAGCTCTATGTCATACCACCACCCAAATATGAAATATTATCTAACATGTCCTTAAAGGGTCCTTACTTTGTTGAATCTTGTGGAGAGATTTTGGCCGTTTGTTATAATGAATCCGAAAAGAGAACAGATTATAAATTTTATATTCACCGTCTCGAATTTGGCAATAAAAAAGGGAATCCCTGTTGGGTCAAGCTTAGTAGCATTGGAGACCGAATATTGTTCTTTGATTTTAATCTTGTTACTGGTCGTGGTTTCTGTCTCACAGCGAGTGATTTCGCTGGATACAAAGGAAACTGCATCTACTTCATGGCATCGATATTTCATTTAGGTGGTGTTCATGTGATCAATATGTATGACATTGAGGGTGGTGAAACAGTACTTATCTCTACCCCTTTCAATTGGAAAATCCCAATTACTTGGTTTATGCCTACTTTAAACTATACCTGACATCAATGCATTTTAAGAAAAGTTTAAAGGGAACTTGGTCCAGTTGGCCGCTTCGTCTGACATTACTTTCCCTTTCTTTTATTCTTAGACTATGATGTTGTTTTTTAGCTTTCGAGTGTGTATATATATACTATCACTGTGCCTGTACTAGTCCTCTTATTCTGAACTTAAAGGGTTGCTTAATGTAAAGCAATGATGTGTCAAGAATGATCACTGTGGATGTTAAATTAATTTTTATGGAATTTTAGTGTGCTTTTGACTAATTTTTTTATTGCAGTTTGCAACTGCTCGTGTTGAACTTTACAATGAAGAAATTTTACAGAAAATAAGTCTCAATTTCATGTTCCTTTAATTTTGTTGTATTTCATAGAGAAATAATTCTCTTTGCTTTTCTATTATAATTTGACTAGTATTGTGCCCGTGCGTTGCAACGGAAACATATTATAAAATTGAATATAATATGAAGATATCTTTTTGTTTGACATTCACACAAAATTAAGAAAAAAAATATTAAATAAAAATAAAAGGCACACATGAAAAAAAAATAGAAATTCAAATAATAAATAATAATGAAAAAAACAACAAATGGAAAAAATAGATCAAATATAACATGAAAAAAATTCTTGAAGTATCATTGTCAGTGTGATCATCTTCAATATAGTGTAACATTTATGAAAATGAACAAACAAATACAAAAAATATATTAATTAAAAAATAAAAAATAAAAAATGAACAATATTTATGAAAATGCACACATTAAAACAGCGAGCATAAAGTATTTTCTTACTTTTAACTAGTGTTGACCAAACGGTTCTGTCCGGTCCGGTCCGGTTCAAATTCGGCCGGTTCACGGTTTCGCATGGGTCACGGTTCTTATGGTCCAAGGTTCTATACGGTCCGGTTCAAATTCGGCCGGTTCACGGTTTCGCATGGGTCACGGTTCTTATGGTCCAAGGTTCTATACGGTCCGGTTCCGGCGGTTCTAACTTGAAATAGTTGGCTCAAAACCTTGCTAGAACCATGGTTCAATTTCACACGGTCTGGTCCGGTCCTAGGTTCCGGTCCGGTCCTAGACCAACCCCTATTACCATTTATTCATTTGAATGTTAAATTTTCCTTGCTTAATTTTTGCACCCATCTTATAAGATTTTTATAAATTATACACTTTATAATCATAATAAGAAACAAATTTTTGTAACCGCCAACCGTTATGCGTAATTCCGTTTGCGCCTTTGCGGAATGAAATAAATTTGCAACTAAATATTTTTTTTGAAACAATGAAATATAATTTTGAGAATAATGAAAATAGCAAAAGTTTAATAATAATAAGAATATGTGGGTATGAGGTCCGGTCCGGTTCTACACGAATTAGGTCCGGTCCGGTTTTGTCACGGTTCCCACGGTTCACCGGTTTAGTAGGGTCCGGTTTAGTTCGGTTCTAGTCCAAAATATTAGATAAAAACCTTTCTAGAACTTTAAATTAAATCGGTCCGGTCCGGTCCGGTTTTGAACCTCGGTCCGGTTCGGTACGGTTGCTGTCCACGGTTCCCACGGTCCGGTTCTTGAACCCCCGGTTTTTTTCAAAACACTACTTTTAACCAACCAAATAATGATAGCCTCTGCCTTCAAAAAAATCTGCCAAAGAATTATGTTGTTGGAATATTACTCAAATCATATAATAACTAAAAAGGGCAATAATTCGACAAAAAGTTGATAATTTTCATTTAGAATAATAAACGAATTTAGTTAATTTGCTAAAAAAATAATTAATTAAGCTGTATTTTTTTGGGCTAGAAGGTCGATATTTCCTATATCCTCTTAACTAATAATAAAAAGATACAATATTTCATATATCATCTCATATTTATGAACACTCTACTATATGCATGTTTCATAAAATCATATATATTTTTGTTCTTGAAAATTTTCGTTCTCTGTATAATATTTTTAGAACTTGCAGGTTCAATGAATCCATTTATTTCATAAAATATATTATAAATGCATGAATAAGAGAAAAATGAAGAAATAAGGAAATAATTTAATTACATGAATCAAAAATAGATTTATGGAGGAATAAGGAAATATATCGCTAGAGATTCATTCTTAATTGTGACAAACTATATAGCAATATGTGTGGCGAGTAAATTTTTAACTAAATTTAGACTTCTACACATAAAATAGATGTATTTAATTAAAAGAAGACAGATTATGTGATTGGAGGGCTGATATTAAATCTGAAAATTCATCTTTCAATTTTAGCCGTTGGCGGATCAGAACAACTACGTGCATTATATAAGAATGAAGATATGTCATTATGACCTTCTGATCTCAGATGTATTGGGAATATCACTTGCAGTGTTGAATAGTAGATGATAGAATTTGGCATATCTGTATATAATTTTTAGCGGGTTTAGAGTTATCTCATCGCTTTGGCCTGCATTGACAGCATTCAAGGCTTCTATTGCATTGTGTATGCACTACTTTGCAGAAATTTTGATGCATTTTGAATCACGTATTATATTTTTATGAGAACATTGTTTCGACCAATGGCAACTGAGGTGGTTGGAACAATTATTTCTTCTTAAAAATGAGACAAAAGATTCCAATTCTGTTTAGCAATAAAATAACTTTGCAAGTTCAAAAGATGGGGCTATAAAATGTTTTCAGGTTTTGTGTAACTGAGGGTGCTTCTCCCACTTTGGGGGGGGGGGGGGGGGGGGGGGGGTCATTGAAGTATCTTTTTTTACATGATCTCATATTCCTTTTGGAATTTTCCACTTGAGAAAGATCAGCTGCCAGCTTGAAAACTGCAACGCCATTCACACCGTCAAAATTCAGAATCCATGATTATTTATGGCCCTGAGTTTCTTGACTTTTTTTTTCTTATTTTCAATCCGGGAGTTTTATATTGTTTTTCTCAAGTTACGTGGTGTTTTCTTTTTTTTTTATTGTTAGTGGTAAACCACTCAGAAACTTTTTGATTATAAGAAAATTAATTACAATCCCGATGCTAAAGCCAACTGGCTTTTAGTACCGGTGTCTAAATCTAAGTCGACACAAATAACAAAATCCCCGGAGTGTTCCTATAGGAATAGAGTCCAGTTACGTACATCAATAGCCGCCGCGTTAATCAAAAGGCATTCACTACAGCAGAGAAGGTTATCAGAGACCGGTGCATTTGGTAGCTGAAAGTAATAGCACCGGTCTCTAAAAGTGATTTTGGTCGCTGATAGTGAAATTTGGTCGCTGATGCACCGGTCTCTGAAAGTGTGGTCTCTGATACCTCTCGCTGAAAGTAATGTCGCCGGTCTCTGATACTGTTTCAGAGACCACAGAACTTTGGTCTCTGAAAAAATACGATGACGTCATATTTCGTTAACAGCGACCAAAATAGCTGGTCTCTGATATCCAAAACCGGTCTCTGATAACCTGACTATCAGAGACCAATTTTTTGGTCGCTGATAGCCAAAAATCCGGTCTCTGATACCCTGATTATCAGAGACCACTTTTTCGGTCTCTGATAATGATAGCGCCGATCTCTGATTTCTTTAGTATCAGAGACTAGAATCTGGTCTCTGATACTTTTGTCCCGGTCGCTGATAATCAATTTTTTTTTTTTTTTTAGAAATTAATTTGTTTTTGGTTTTTTTTTATTGGTTCTGATTATATTGATTTTATTTATTATTGATATTTTTTTTAGAAGTAATAAATATCCAATATGTACATAATTTCAGACATGCGCTAATATATTTTGGTGAAGTCATGTAAAGGCATCGCTAATATATTTTGGTGACGTCATGATACAAATTACATGAGCTAATTTCAGACATGTATAAACATGATACAACCAATATGTACATCAAGTAATGTTTGAAATGAAGCAAAATTTACACAGTAAGCATGCAATTGTCTCCTAACAAAACATTAAAAATCCAAAAGCACAAAAACTGTACAGAAGCATGAAAGAATAGCCATATTTCCAATGTTTCCAGTGTTGTATACTATCAAAGAAGAACAAAGATTAGAGTTTGGTTAGGTTAGGGCTTCACATAAAGAAGAACAACGAATTGAAGGTTTAATTTACAAAAAAATGCAAAGAGTTCATCTTGTCAGATAACAAATATGCAGCAATCACACTTTGGTCCTTGATATTTAATTTATTATACTCTCTTTGTTTAGTGCTAGTAAAACAACAAACACCAACAAATATAGTGCATCAATTGAAGGGCCTCCAGACTAGTTATTTGATATTAAAAGCACTGTACTGGTACTGGTACTGGTACAGCAAAAGCAGAAAAATAATACAAATTATTTCATATTAAATATGAGCTGGAACTTTATTGAAACACTATAGACATCAGGCGTTACCTCTGCACTAAAAAGAGCACAACAATTTGGGTAATTTTTATTGATAAAAAATAAGAAAGTACCGTGTCACGCAGCCCTCTCTTATTTCTTCTTTGCAGAGGCTTGAAGATGGTCTCTGAAGAACAAAGGAACAAAGGTAGAGCATTTGTATCGTATCTATATAAAAATAGAAACTAAATTACCTCGTTTTTTAGCAGCTAGTTTCTTCTTCTCCTTGTCATCGTTAGAACTTAGAAGGAGCATAAGTGTAAGGCCAAGGGCTTTTATGCTCTTATTAAAAAAATAAGGAGAATAAGAAAAGGAAAATCAACATAAACCGTAGAGTTGGTTTAAAACTATAATAAGAAATGAGAAAAAAAACAATTGTATTTATTAATACATTCTACCATGTCAAAGAACCATCAACATTTAGAGAGAGATGTATGAGTAGAACTTACAATACAAATGTGGTCATGATAATCAAACCACCTTCTGATCTGGACACAACTACAAAGGAGAAGTGTATGACAAGTAAGCATAAAACAAAACAAAAAGTTAAAGTGAGTGAAATATTAAAGTGTATTGTATAAGTAACACTATCACAGATTTCTCCAAGCAATGCATGCAATTACCCCCTTCCCCTTTATCTTCATTTCAGAGTGAACCCCTCAATTGTTCATTTATCATTACTATACTAAAAAAATGCAATGTGGCCCGCACCTTTATCTCCATTTTAAATTGGATATATACAAATTTCTAAAGTTCCCTTTGAACCGAGGGTGACTACTGATACTAGCTAGTACCACAGGAGCGATAGCATTGATCTATTTATTAGAACAAAACTTGATATTCATAAATCTATCCTAATATAGCTCGAGAGTTTAGTGATGATCCAAGAGTGAAGCTTTTTCTTGCTAGTTTTAGTTTCTTGTCGATTTTTGGACATATTAGAGTCAAAATTACCATTGACTACAACGTTAATTTAGCTGATGAAATCAAAAGCTAACAAGACTTTTTGAGAATGAATTGGGACAACAAAAATGGATTGAGACTTAATTCAACATAACTTTCAAACAAGAAAATTCGGTTCTTGTGAGATTCCAGAGGAGTAATGCGTGGAAATAAAATCAGTCAAAATTTATAACCAATCTTACATCTATGGGTGAGATTTTCCCCAAAACGAAATGGCCATCCGGATCGTCTTTTCTACGAGCAGGCGATGCTCCTCCTCAATCCGCCTAATTTCACCCAAACATTTCGGGTCAAAATCCAAAAATTAGGGAAAATAAATCTGAACACAACCCTAGTAACAGAGAAAAGAACCTGTCGATCAGTAGGAGGTGCGTATCTTAGCCTCTTAATTCCTGGCTCGCAATTCTTCCATGATTGCGAAATAAGCTTAAACCTAGAAAGAGAGAAATAAAGGGGTTAAAACTTAAAAAAACGGAGAGAGAGAAATTAAGGTCGGAGAGAGAGAAGGTGCGACTAAACGGGCGGAGCACGGATCGGCGGGTGCGACTAAACCTAAAATCAATAAGCGCGCGCCACTGGAAAAAATTAGAAAGAGTTCGCGGTGGGTTTTCAGGAGTACCTTTGAGCGACCGGTCTAAAATGGTCGCAGATATTTGGGACGCCGGTCGCTGAAAGTTTGGTCGCTTAATTTTTTTGGTGATTTTAATTTGTTTTTAAAAAAAATGAGCATCAGTGACCGGCGACAGCACCGGTCGCTGATATCGGTCGCTGATGTTCAATTTTGTTGTAGTGATTCTGCCATCCTCTTCTGTGAGAATATTCTCCTATTTCTCTCTTTCCAAATTGCCCATGTTCCTGCCACCCACGCTAGCTCTTCCTGAAATCCGTTTGCGGCCGTCCCACCAGACATCTATCGGGTCGTTTCCGACCATCGTGGGTAGGTTCAATTGCGCTCCCAGGCCTCTCCAGAATCTGGTAGCAAATGCACAGGTCCACATTAAGTGGTCTCTAGTTTCCAGTGAAGTACTATTACAAAGAGCACATCCCTGGATCACCACACAACCCCTGGTTGTCAGAGTTTCCTGTGTCAAAATGCTGTCGAATATCATTAGTCATAGGAAGATTCGGACTTTCATTGGTACTCGTATTTTCCATAGAACTTTGTGGTACATCGAGTTGACTCCGGTATCGTGCAAGATGCGATAAGCGGAGGAACAAGTGAAAAGCCTCGTGCTCATCCATTTCCATTGGATCGACTGTGTTGGAGTTACTAATTCCGTAGAGCACAAAAATAGTGGAATCAGTTGTGATAGTTCTTTTAGGAAAAAAGACCTATGTTGTGCATCCAATAGTTGTGCTGCCTTCGAAATGTCATACAATTGTCTCATCGTGCTTGTCCAAAGGCCCTCGCTATCCGACTGTATACGCCAAAGCCATTTGACCAATAGCGCCTGGTTTTGGCTGTCGAGGGAGATGATTCCCATGCCCCCATTGGTCTTGAGAGAACACACTATTTCCCAGTTGACGAGGCAATTTATTCCCTTGCATGGCCCATTCCCTCGCCATAGGAAGTTCCTCCGCATCCTGTCAATTTGGTTGATAACCCCCTTCGGTAGTCTTGTTGCTTGCATGAAGTGTAGTGGGATTGCTGATAGGACCGCCTTCACCAGTGTCACTCGGCCGCCGTATGATAGAAAGTTTGATTTCCATCCCTCCATTCGGCATTGTATAGATTGGATCATCGGCTGGAAGTCTATAATCCTTGGTTTTCTGATAGAAAGCGGGAGTCCCAGGTACTTGATTGGAAGTTTCTCCGGTGGTGATGACAGAATGTTTTGGATTACCTGGTTTAGTTCTTGCGGTACCACAACAGTAACAAAAGCACTCTTTGCTCTATTAATTTTGAGGCCCGTTAGCTCCTCGTACACCCTTAGAATCCTTGTAATTATTTTGAGCGTGATAGGATTCGCCTCAGAGATAATTACCGTGTCATCTGCAAATTGGATTGTTTTAGGTGATAGTTGTACCGCAGGTAGCATGATGGTTTCCGCATTTTGTAGAAACCTGTTCAATGAATCCGCCACCAGTATGAATAGCATTGGAGAGAGCGGGTCCCCTTGACTAAGGCCCCTCTCGTGTTTAAAATAGCTTGTTAAAGCTCCATTAATTCTTACGGCCGATGTAGCCGAGCGTAGTGTTGCCAGTACCGCCACTGTCCATTTGGGTGGAAATCCTCTTTCTATCAGGAGATGAATGAGAAAGCACCAATCTACTGTGTCAAAAGCTTTTTCGAAGTCCACCTTGTACAGGATTGCCGGCAACCTTCGGGCATTACATGAAGCCAAGAACTCTCTAGCCACCAGGAATGATTCCATCATTGATCGACCTTTAATAAAAGTCGTTTGGTTGGGGGCCACCAGTTTCGGCAGATGCTGTTGAAGTCTGTTTGCCAGTATCTTGGTGATTATTTTGGCCACCGTATTAATGACACTGATCGGCCTATAATCCGAAATTGTGAAGGGTGTTTCCTTATTTGGGATAAGGGAAATTGCCGCTCTGTTGATGGGTTTGAGGTTCCTGGCCGTGTTGTGGAAATCCAATATTAGTTTCATGAGATCGGGGCGGATAATGGGCCAAAATGCCCTAAAGAATTCCACCGGTAGTCCATCCGGTCCACTTGCTTTATCAGAAGGCATCTCATTGATTTCTCGAATGACTTCATCATCCGTGATCGGGTTGTCTAGACCGATTAAATCATGTGACATATTTGGTCCGATTTTCCCGGTTAGATCGAACGGCCGACGCCGGATATCTCCCTTTCTCAAAAGGCCCGTAAAGTGAGATAGAACATGCTGTGGCAGCTGGTCTTCTGGGATCAGGGTACCATCGACCTGTTTCATGCTGCTCAGCGCATTCCTATTCTTTCTTCCGTTTGCCACAGCATGAAAATATTTTGTGTTTTTGTCCCCTGATTTCAACCAGGAGCAGCCAGATCGTTGTTTCCACCTTAGCACCTTGTCTCAAGCTAGTTTGAAAACATGTTCCCGAATTCTAATTCTCAATCTAAACTCGATCTGATTGAGGTTTCTCAATTCCTCCAGTCTATCCAATTGTCTCAGTACCCATTTTGATCTGCAGAGGTACGTATCTCTTTTACAAAAAAATTTCCGAGCCCATTTGTCCAATTCTTTTTGTACCGCAAATGTTTTCAATCGGAAATCCTGGACCGGATTTGTTCTGCCCGTGGGTGATGCCCATGTTGCTGCCATTAATTCATGAATTTCTGGGTATTTTAACCAAAAAATTTCGAATTTGAATTTCTTCTGCCTCGGGTTGTTGTGGGGTTTTATTTTCATGAGTAATGGGACATGATCTGAGACTGTTGCCGGTAAGTCTTCGAGCGAATGAGATGAGCCGAATAAGTTCCAATGGGACGAAAGAAATATTCTGTCCATTTTCGAAAATGTCGGATCAGGTCGCTTGTTTGACCACGTGAATGTTCTCCCCTGTAATGGCACATCGATTAGGTTCTCATCTGCAATGAGATTATTAAATTCTGCTAACAGGCCGAGATTTCTAACATTACCAGTGGTATCCTCAATATCACGAATAATGTTAAAATCTCCTGTTAGAATCCAAGGTAAGTCTGTTAGTTCACGGATCATACACAATTCATGCAAAAATTGGATTTTAATTCTATCATCCTGTGGCCCATATACTGATGTAAAAATGAATTTTAAATCTCTTATTTTAAGCACCACTGAGACAGACAAATTACTTGGTTTGCTAACAGAACAAATGAAGACAAGGTTCTGCATATTTTTTTTTTTTGTTTTCCTTTTTCTTTTTCCTAGTAAGAAAAGAAGACTTACGTCTAAGAGCAGCCTTACTAATGGTAAGATACTGTCATATTCTGGTGTTGCAAGGCAAAGATGCCTTGTACTGTACTGTTCGGGCTTCTCTCGTATTATTTGGAAAAAACCTACTGACTAATCTTACAAATCTACAATTAAAATAGAGGAGAGAACACTTGCTTGGTAAAACAGATAGTATGAAGAATCTGACAGGATTAGAAAAGAGCTGAAAGCTGTTTGGTATTGCCTTAATGGATGAACCTGGCGATACAGTCTGGAGACCTTATACTGGTATTGTGTACCAGTACTGCAATTTTGCCTGATCTTTGTTTGGTTTGAAGTTAACACGTATTGCATATTGTTACAATTTATCAGATACTGTTTCTTATAAATGGTAATCTTAGGATAATGTATAGACTGGGAACATTTCCTTGTACACTTAACAAATTCAGATTTTTTTTTTTTGTAACATTTTTTATAGTTTAAATGAGCTTCAGTTTTAGTTCTGTCTTGTTGACATTGTTGTTTTTAGTTCAGTTTTAATTCTCTCCTGTTTACATATTTTGTAATTTTTCTGGATTTCCATGTATACCACAATGGATAGTAAATATTATAGCTATTTTGTCAATAATATGCAATAATTCATGTTTCCAACCTTACCGGTGGTACCCTTTCTCTTGCTTACTGTATGATGCAAAACTTTGCAATAATCCTTGATTTTGCAGCAGATGTATTTATTCTTCACTTATTTCAAATTTTTTAATGTCGAACTTACAGTTTCTACCATCCAATCAAAATAAATTGTCTAAATTTAAAAATTATACTAGTTCCTAACTACATTCCAACTGTGCTTTAAATATGCTATTTTAATATGTTTAAGCGATGACTTGAGTAAGATACTCCAACCAAGCAAAATAATTTAAACCGTAATTAGTAAGCTCCAACCAAATAATAATAACTTTAGTCGTCTTAATTTAATTTAGAATAAACAATTAACTTTACGTAGAAACCAAACATGGCTTAGAGAGGGATATGTGATTGTCAGTTTGTCACCTTATAGTGGTTTTTAGAATTTTACCATTTCACTTTTATAGTTTTATTACATCAAAGGTTAAATTAGATATTATGAAATGTACCTCTTTTTGTGACAATAATGAGTATGAATTTTTGGACTTGATATTCTTCTCTCCTCTTTCTTTTCCTTTTTTTTTTTTTTCATTTTTAATAGTCCCACACGTTTAGCAATAATTTCCTAGCTATTGTAAAAGGATGTGAATTTCAAGACACTCTTTTCTAATTTATGAATCCAACCAAAATTAACTAATCCACTATTGCACAAGTAAAGATGTTATTTTTTTTAAGGTTGGCAGAGCCAACAATTATGTATAGATGTTATTTTTATTCCCCCTGATTTTAGAATGGTTGAAACTAAAAGAGTATCTAAGCAAGCAGACAGCTGGAATAAAATAAGGGATAAGAGGACGGCGCTTTGCATGACTTAATCAGCTAAATACAATTTTACAAGAGCTGAAATATTAAAAAGGAGAATCTATTTTTTAGTTTTGACAAACTACTAATCAGGTAATTGTACCAGTTCAGCATTTTAAATGATATGCTCAATCATAGGATATACCAGTTTGTTCCTTCAGTTTAGATCAAGTGATATGTACAAGTTCACAATTTTAAATGATATGACCCACCACAGAATCTACCAGTTTCCACTTAACATCTACATATCAAATTCATAAATACAAATAATATGAATGAAATAGAATTCTCGATTGAGTACTAGTATAAAATTAAGATGCGTGTGTATAGTTTGTAAGTATAAAGACTTTGATATACATCAATAAAGGTATCTCTAGTATCAGAATTTCTGTTTGCTTTCAGTTAATTTTCTTGCTAATTTGGAGCTGTTCTCTGCCTGTACCAGTACTGTTACGGGTCCATTTTCTGTTCTCCACAAGTTGTTTGTGATATTGTCTAATTAAAGACAATTACTGATACAAGATCCTTATCACAAGGAACACAACGCGCTTTACATTTTCTACTAATATCCAAAATTAGTAGCCAAATCAAATCATTCCCTCACACCAACCCACAAGTCACGACCTCAATTTCCTTACCTTCTCTCATGGAAAATCAATCAGATACAACTGTGGAGCACGAATTCCCCCCCTTCATAAGAATCTACAAATCCGGTCGCGTGGAGCGGTTGATCGTTTCCAGCACAGTCCCAGCCGGTACTGACCCGGTCACTGGTGTGACCTCCAGGGATGTTCTGATCAACCCAATTACTGGAGTCTCGGCCCGTCTCTACATCCCACCCGACCTCCCTTCCGATGCCAAACTGCCAATTCTGGTTTATTTCCATGGTGGTGGGTTTGTGATTGAATCTGCCACATCCCCAATGTACCACAACTACCTCAACTTGCTCGTGTCGAAGGCCAGAATACTTGTAGTTTCTTCTGAGTACCGACTCGCACCAGAACACCCATTGCCAACTGCATATAATGACTGTTGGGAAGTGCTTGCTTCGACCGTGGGTGGCTCCTTCCCTGACGAGTGGGTGTCAGGCTATGGCGATCTGGGACGTCTGTATCTCGGTGGGGACAGTGCCGGTGGCAATGCGACACATCACATGGCTGTGAAAGCTGCTTCAGAAGGGGTATCAAATTTTTGTTGAACCAAAAAACAAAAATAATACTACAATGACATATTTCTGGCCTCCAAAAAAAAACACAAGAAATGAAATAAAAGTTGGAATCCAAAATCCCTTAAATGTAGAAACTTTTAAGTTTATTTTAGCAATTAATTATTCCAATTGAGCTGGATTTTTAAGAAAATTTGCTGTAAAGCTACTTTGACTAGTCTTGCAAATTTACAACTCAAAACATTTATGTTATACTTTGGGTACTTTTCAAAACATTTAGAAGACCAGAATCTTGATCCGTTATCCTAAAAGCCCATTATTCATTATTATTCTCTTTTCAATTTTAAAGCATAGTCGGCCCAAAAGCCCTCTTAAGATTTACAAATTACACAATGACACTAATATCTGATAATGCAACTAGGTTTACTAAATTAAATTAATTTGCAATACAGATTGAAAGAGTCAACAAGCAAACTAATTTTTTTTTCCTTACAGATAAAGATCAAAGGGCTCCTGATATGTCACCCATGGTTCGGATGGAGCGAGCCGATTGGTTCGGAGTCTCAAGATCTTGTGAAGAAGGAGAACAATTTGAAATTTTTGCAGCTTGTGTACCCCGAGGCGACCGACTTGGATGATCCGATTATGAATCCAATGGCTGCGAAAGAGCGAATGGAAGGCGTGTACAAGTGTGAGAAAGTGTTAGTTGCACTGGCACAAAAGGATGAACTCAGAGACAGAGGGAAGTTATACTATGACAAGTTGTTCGAGGCTGTGTTGTCCGGCGAATGGAACGGTCATGTTGAATTATACGAGACCGAGGGGGAAGATCATGTCTTCTATCTTCTGCATAATAGAGGTAGTGACAAGGCAATGGAGATGATGCAAAAGGTTGTGAGCTTTATTGATTGAATGATAAATGGGCAAATTTGAGATGTTTGTCTGATGTAAATGCTTTTTCTTTCTGGTAATTAACTTGTGTCAAATGAATAAATTAATTTCTAATCTAATTTTGAAGATTGGGATCAAGAAATTGTTTATATTCTTGGGGTTAATAAATTTTAGTAGAAGCATTTGGGATCAAGTATGTTTGTCATCCAAATTATATTATTGTTAAAAAGCACTCTATATTTGGTACGTCAGGTCATTTTCGGTGCAAATTATTTTTTATTAAAGAAAAATATGGTAGTACAAAAATTGATAACCACAGTCAATGAATTAACTAATTGCAAAATCTTTGTACCAGATATTTTACATATATGAGGTTGGCTAATATACAACCGATTGCTCTTGAGCTTCCGTGCAACTAAGTCGTTTTCTAATTTTCAAAGTCCAAACGATCGATCTAAACCGTTAGATGTGATATCTATATTAAAATATACTTGGAGACCAAATTTTACATTTTTTGGAATTTGTTTACTATTTATTAAGCCACTTTGAAAATCGCTAATCCAATGGTGGCTTCTAATTTTACTGTTTGGTTAAGCCACCGTTAGATTAGCGATTTTCAAAGTGGCTTAATAAATAGTAAAAAAATTCCAAAAAATGTAAAATTTGGTCTACATTTTAATATAGATATCACATCTAACGGTTTGGATCGACTGTTTGGACTTTGAAAATCGGAAAACGACTTGGTTGCACGGGAGCTCAAGAACAATCGATTGTATATTAGCCAACCTCTATATATATCCTCTTACACTATTTTTGGTGATACCGGATTACTCTTTGCATTTTCACAGTTTTCGAAATCCAAACAGTCGATCCAAACCATTCAACATGATTTCCATATTAAAATGTGCTTGGAGACCAAATTTTACATTTGTTAGATTTTTTTATTTATTAAGTATTTTACAAAATCGTTATTTTCAAACCATTGAATTTTTGTACCCATCTTAATAAATTGTAAAAAAATTCAAAAAAAAATGTAAAATTGATCTACAAGCACATTTTAATATATCTATCATGTTGAACGGTTTGGATCAACTGTTTGAATTTTAAAAATGTAGAGTGTAATCTGGTGTCACAAAAAAATAGTGTAAGTGGATCCCTCCTCATATATATATATATATGAGGAGAGTTCAAATGCACTATTTTTTGTGCTCCAATATGCTCCAATATACTCCACATCGTTTATCTCTATTTTCAAAGTCTGAACGGTCAATTTGAACCGCTCAACATGATCTTCATAATAAGATATGCTTGGAGACCAAATTTTATATTTTTTAGAATTTTTTTACTATTTTTTTCATAGGTACAATATTACTTTATCAAATGGTCCAAAAATCTCCTTAAAACAATGATTTTGTACCTATGAAAAAAAATAGTAAAAAATTATAAAAAATATAAAATTTGGTCTCCAAGCATATTTTATTATGAAGATCATGTTAAGCGGTTTGGATCGACCGTTTGAACTTTGAAAACAGAGATAAACGATGTGGAGTATATTAGAGCATATTGGAGCACCAAAAAAATAGTGTATTTGAACCCTCCTCTATATATATTAGAGCACCAAAAAACGATGTGGAGTATATTGGTGTTTTCGATCTTTGTTTCCATTTTGAGGCCAGGTTGTAATTTAGTTCAATCCATTTTTTGCTTCCCTGTCCTCGTTAGTAATACACAATTATTTTCTTTTGTAAAAAGGAGACATGGAAAAGGTTACTTTTATTCTAGCTACAGATGTTCTATGCAATTTTTTTTTTCAATTTTAACACCATTACATTATACATATGATATAATTCATTTCTTGAAATTAACATTTCAAAATATTGACAATGCCACGCTTTGTCTAGTATTAATATAAACTTTGAGAAAACTGAGTTGATACTAGTAAATATTCGTTAAGAAGAATAAACAGAGTTAGCTACTATAATTGACCGTAAAGTAGCATAAATTCTCCTAGGTAACAAAAAAATTGACAAATTTTATTGATAAAATTCAGAAAAAAAATTCAGAACTAAGCTGGTGCTTTACCGACGAATAACATTATTCAACTGAAATGACATATATTAATATTTCTTGATTATTTTCTCTTTTTTTTTTGAAATATTGTCAGTGGCTGACAAGCGTATTTCTTGATCATTTTCAATTAATAAAAAGTATATATATTTAGAATTTCCAAATAATAAATGGCTAACAATGTACGGCTCAATAGTGGAGGGAGGAGAATGGGAAGGAAGTATAATATGAGCCAATTATTTCGTCAGGATGGAGTTTATAAATATTTTTTTAATAAATTTTTTTTTCATAGTTTCTAATTAAGAAACTCTATTACATCTCTGAAACTAAATTAGAAACTATTATATAAGATTAAAAACTCTAATAATACTTAAATCTTAATATCAGAGTTCAGACAGTAAACCACCCGATCTTTTAAAATATTAAGATCGCCATCCCCGGTGCCCATCCACTTAAAAACCTTCATTATTATCCTTTCCATGCGCTAGATAATCACAAGTTATCTTTTTCACATTCAAATTGATACAAATTTAAGGAAATGTTTGGTTGTCGTGGTATACACACAATAGACTTACTTCAAAAATTCAAATTTATCACATCCTAATTTGTAGTTGGAAGTTTATTCGATAAATTTTAAATGTTGTAACACAACACATCACTAACTACAAGTAGAACAAAATACTCGTGTCTCGTTCTGGATCAGTTAGGAACTTAGGATTCAACTTGTTGATCACACAAAACCTTATACCAAATATCATAAGAGTTTGAAGTAAATTTTACTTAAGAATCTCATTTTATTTCTAATTTCAACAAGAAAAATGCTATAAATTTTATACAAAACGGTTACCTACTAGACACTGCTTATGACGCTACAGATGGTATCGTAGGAACCGTAATGCAGATTCCTATAGATCTCTTGCCCCATAAAAGGATGTAGATGTTCTAGGTTGTTTGAAGACACAAATAGACTTGTGGTATATTGTAAATGCATTCCAGTATATTTATTACTTAAATGATTTTTTCTTAAACAATTACAAATAAACTTACCTCCAAATATTTGTTGATTTTGGAGTCTATATGTAAATTTTGATGATTTTATAATATGAAATATTATCAAATTGGTAATGAATATGAACAAAGGACAAATTGTTCTTAAACTCCAGGAGGTTTGGTAATTAAGTTTAATTTCAAAATCTATTGAATCGAATTTCAAATAATAACTTCAAACTGTTGAAACCGATCTACTTTCATACAAATTGTCACAGATTCACATACAAAATTTATATACTTCAAATTGATTGACCAGTTAACTTTATAATAAACTGATTCATTTATTTTATGTAAATACATCACTCGTTAAGTGCATTGGTTTCAACAATTTGAATTTGTTGTTTGAAACACCTTAATAAATAGATCAGTTTCATTTTTTTTTTTTTTTGCATGTAAATAGAATTAGAGTTACATTTACTAAAGACTTGAGCATAAAAACACCTATGAATCTATATTGGAAAATCGGGCCGGGTGGCTTGATCAGACCGACCCGGGCCCGGCTCAGCAATCTCCGCAAGACCGCAACCGATTAGCAACCCAAACAAGAGCGCAATTCACCAAAGATTTGGACACGCGTCTGATGAAAATCGGACGGCTATGCTGCAGCCAAAGATTTCCGTGGTGCTAAACCATCCTACGTCTATTTTTTCCCACCGTCACAATTTGGCGCGAGGTAGGTTTGGTTTGGTGGGTGTTATTGGATCGGGTAGTATTCGAGTAGTATTATATTTGGATTCAAATTTTGATTTGTAATGTTTTTATTCAAATCGTGTCAGGTTCGATTTTGAATATTATGTCAAATAGTAAATCCTTCTAATTTAGTAGTTCAGGTTCAGATATATATTCATAATTTTGTTTGTGAACCGTTACATTTGAGGCGGATCCATATTATAAATATTTAATGAATCTCTTTACTTAAAAAAAAAATATAATCCTTATCCTTAAATTTACAACATTTTTCTAAATCATAATTATTTTAATTGATAATAATAATAATAATAATAAAAACAACAACAATTGTTGTTCAATAACATAATTAAAGTAACAACTTATCCATACTAACACAATTTTGACAATTAAAAATATTATGTTTTATTTTCTAAAATAGAGAAGAAAGAGAAAATGACTAAAAACATTAAAATATTGAACGATGGGTATTATTATATTTTCTAATAGGTAGATTAACAAATATTATTATTAATTATTATTTCCTCATAATAAAGAAAAAATGATTTTACGAAATAAACACCTTATACATTAATATTAATTAGAGATAAATTTCGTCGGAAGTAACTAAAATTAGTCTTTTGTCACGAACTGATCACTCAAATTTAATTTATTTTTATATAGTTATTGAACTTTTTATTTAGGGGGAATTTCACGTATATCCCTCAAAAACTTCAAAAATACGTATTTCCTCCTCTAAAGTTTGAAATTACACATTCCCCCTTCTAAACTTCAAAAACTCACAAATTTACCCGTTTTATTGTCTTTTATATTAAAACTCATGCTAAATTTCTAAAATACCCATTTTACCCTTTATTAAAAATATATAAATCTCATCAAACTCAAATTATTTGAATCTGAAGGGTTCCTCTACCGTCTGATCCGTGCGCATTGCATTAAGATTTATGCGCACCGCTTCAATATTCGTGCTAATCTAGCTTGCACGAATCTTAAAGCAATTTTGACTAGCGCGTATCGCATTAAGATTTGTGCATGTTGCTTCAATATGCGTGCGTTTTTGCATTAAGATTCGTGCTGATCTTGTGTGCACAAATATAAAAGCAGTTCGGACTGTAGAGGAACCATTCATATTCAAATTTGAGTATGATAAGATTTATATGCTTTTAATAAGGGGTAAAATTGGTATTTTATAAATTTAGAACGAGTTTTAATATAAAAGACAATAATATGGGTAAATTTGTGAGTTTTTGAAGTTTGGATGGGAAAATATGTAATTTCAAATTTTAAAAGGAAAATACGTAATTTTGAAGTTTTTGAGGGATATATGTGAAATTCCCCCTTTTATTTATTTCAATCAAATCACTATCTTATTATTTGTCTAAAATACTAACCGTGGATGGTACTTATTTTCATGCCAAATTTAATTATGTAAGTATATTCAACGAAAATAATGACGAAGCGACTCGATTCGAGCAAACGAAAAGATGGATGACAAACAAATTAAATTTTAGTCACAATTTGTGACGGAAACAAAGTTTAGTGACAAAGACGAAATTTACCTATTAATTAGTTTATAAAAATTATATTAAAATAAAATTTGCATATTTTGTATGAGTATCAGGATTTGAATTTGGGCTGAATAGATATATCTAGTCTCTACCTATTATATTCGGATCGTATTTATAATTCGGATCGGATATAAAGTTTGCTAATTTTATAACCATCTCTGTCTTTTGATCGGCTACAAGTAGGTAGCTCGAGAGAACAGGAAATAATGGAGGGAGAAAGAGAAAAGGAAGAGGGATGGAGGTCGACCGGGATCGAGGTTTCTGGTCTCAATTTCGCCTACGACGGTCAGCCGCCGCTCTTCACGCGCTTCAACCTCTGCGTCTCTCCGGCCTCCCGCTGCCTCCTCGTCGGCGCTAACGGATCCGGTTTGTTCTTCCCTTTCACATCTCTCCCGATCTAAATTCCATAACACCATATCCATGATCACTAGTTAAAGCATTACATCTCTTTCAAATTCACTTTCTTAATTAGGTTCTAGATCTGAAGGTTTGTTGCGAATGGTGCTTCTAAGAGGAAAAATTTACCTAATATGCGAGTACATAAGTCCTCTAGTCTCGTCTAGGTTTAGTATTGCTTACATTATACAGCACACATCCTGAATTAGTAGGAGTTTTCCAAAGCAACTTTCATTTGAAATGTTTGTGTTCTCTTTGTATTTCTATTCTCCTAATGTTTAAATAGCAATTATTTTTAATTAAAAGGTAAACTAAATCTGCGTAAATCAACATATGGGGAGAATGGGATTAGAGAAAGAAGAGGAGTGATGGAGATCAGCTGGGATTGAGGTTTCAGGTCTACAATTTGCATACCCCTTTGAACTGCCTCTGCAAATTTTAAGCATCTCAGTGCCTTCTTGTGGGTGTGAATGGATCTGGGACCTCCATTTCTAAATTAACAAAAAATCCTGATCCTTCAGTGTCAATTTCGGAACTCTTCTGACAGGTCTTATAATTGCTTTCTCGTTCCAGAAAAGTGAAAACCAGCACTATCTCCTCTTGAGAAGGTTTCAATTCAATATATTTTGCTTTTGCTAATTGCATCTTTTACAAGATACATAGAAAAATTTACATTAGTCATAGGTGTAAAATAGATTTTTAACTCTTCCAGTGTAGCCTTTGTGTATTCTAATGTTATATAAAAGTTTTCTGTGTTGGTTGTAGCCTGCCACACGCCCACACAAAATACATAGAAAAAGGTACTTATTAGTATATTTAACTAAATGGATTATTTTAAAATATTGCAGGTAAAACAACTTTACTTAAAATTTTGGCGGGAAAGCATATGGTAGGAGGGAGAGATGTGGTTAGAGTTTTAAATGGTTCTGCTTTTCATGACACACAACTTGTCTGCACTGGTGACCTCTCATATCTGGGTGGTTCTTGGAGCCGCAACGTTGGTTCATGTGTATGATCCCTTTTCTCTTGGAATCCTTGTTTATTTTTGTGTCACAAAATATTTAATATTATATTTTGCTTGTATTTTAATAGCAGAAATTTAAAAAAAAATGCAGGGTGATGTACCACTGCAAGGTGACTTCTCGGCTGAGCACATGATCTTTGGAGGTATGCTGGCGTGATAATTAAATTGAATGTGTAACCTTTTACAATCATAGAATGCTAAGAACCTGCCTTTGGTCTAGTGGCAAAGACACATGGCTCCCATGTGGGAGGTCATGGGTTCGAAACCCACAACGTGGGGAAATCCTCTATAATATACACAGGGGTTTGAAAGTGCGTTGGGTGGCTTAACTCCCAACCCATGATTTCATCAAAAAAAAAACACAATCGTAGAATCCTAAAACTCAAAAGATGCTAGGGAAATAATCTTTATTTTTCTTATAATAATTGGGATGATGCTAGGGAATAAAGATAGCAGTAGATGATTATATGGATTATAAATCTTTTTAGTACCAAACTGATACTGTCTTGAAATATTGAATCTAAGATTAGAAAATGAAATCTGGACTTTTGTCCTTTTTCTAATATTTGTAGGTAATTTTCAATTTTTTCACTAGAATTCTATGGGTTTTATTTATTATATCTGGTTCATCTTCAAATATATGCATTTTTTTTTAACTTATTAACAGCTGGGTAATAATAACAGTTGAAGGGGTTGATCCAGAAAGGAGAGAGAAACTGATAGACTTACTAGACATTGATTTGGAATGGAGAATGCATAAAGTATCTGATGGCCAGAGGCGTCGCGTTCAGATTTGCATGGGTCTTCTACAACCTTACAAGGTTTCATGTTATGTATTACTTTATTTTCATCTCTGACTTTGTACATATATCTTTGGCATTTTTCTGAATTGCCCCAGTTGTTTTACTTTATTCGCAGATGACACATATTCTTTGTTCTTCGTATCTGAGAAAATAACCAAGTTTTCTCCATCCTTGGCACATTTTTTTTTCCCCAAAAATTGAGCCAACCTGCAATCCTTCTCTTAAAACATCTTTATTAATATATTTTTCCAAAACGTATTTGTTACGTTGTTTCATGAGAAATTTTTAATAGTAATTTGCAAATAAATAGGAAATGTGTATATATGTAGGGCTGTCCAAAAAGCTCGTAGCTTGTGGCTCGCTCGCGACTCATATCTGGCTCGATCGGTAACAGCTCGTTCGATAGTGGATCGAGCTGTTAACGAGCTGGCTCGCTAACAGCTCGAGCCAGAATTAACGAGCTGAGCTAAGGCCCAGCTCAGCTCGCGAGCTAGCGAGCTAGCTCGGCTAGGCATCAATTTGTGAATTTGTATGAATTTGTGTGTATTTTATACTGTCAAGCTTGATCCAGCTCGGTCAAAAAGAGTTTGTAAAACTTATTTTCTTCTTAAAACAAGGTCCAACCAAACCCAGTGAGCCAGCTCGGGAGCTGGTTCGTCACGAGTTTGAGCTGAGATTTTAGCTCGCGAGCTGTTAATGAGCTGGCTCGCTAACAGCTCGGTCTAGAATTAACGAGCTGAGCTAAGGCCCAGCTCGGCCCGAGCTAGCTCATTTACAGCCCTATATATATGCTCCTATTAAGTATTCTTAAAATGTTTTAATAATGATTTTCCCTGTCACTTGATCAAGTTAAACTTTTATAGCAAACCCTATCTATTAACTTAATTTCTATTGATACTTCTAAATTTCAACTTTTCAGGGTAGTTTTCCATTGTGAGTACAATATTCTGAAAAATATTCTACCCAAATAATATGAAGGATCTTTGTCTAAATTCTGATTTGGCCTGATGTCTCCTTCACTGCAATAAAGATGCCCTTAGCATCACTGTTTTAAAGCAAGAATCTAATTGACCTTTTATGCATATTAAAATACAGGTGCTATTGCTTGATGAAATTACAGTAGATCTAGATGTAGTCACAAGAATGGACCTACTTGACTTCTTCAAAGAAGAGTGTGAGCAGGTAATCCAATCCAAATACATCCATATCTGACAAAGTTTTCAATCTGACTGTACCAGCCTACCAGGTACTGGTCACCACAAAATGGTACAATTTTTGCCAGTTGTGCAAATTTCCCCAAATTTCCCCTACTAAGAATGATCAAACTTTCATTTGTAAAATACTAAAATTGACCTCAATTACATTTCAAGTACTTTTGAGTCTTAGTTGAACCTGATTCTATTTAATTTACCATCTAAGTGCAACTATAACCTAGTTCCGTTCAATTGCATTTTAACAATTAATCAAGACTATGTCTATACCTTCTCCTTTCTAGCTGGACCTCACAATAAAATAATCTTGTCCCCATGGACCCTCATGGCCTCATTTCTGTAATTGTTTACCCAAGATGGGACTATTTTACCTCCATAACTCCCTGATTAGATGAACTTTAATTAAAATTTTGTAATATTCTTTTCTTTATTTTTGGGAAATGGTGGAGGTTAACATATCTATGTTGATTTTGCAAAGCGTCAGTTTTATTCTACTCTGTTATATAGAATCAAGTTACCCATGTAACAAGACTCAGTTCATGTAAGTATAACCTCAGTTGCATGTGTAATAAGCCGTTAATAAAGAATTGTGTGGCCATAAATTACCCAATTAGTTTATAACAGAGTAACATAAAATCAAAATAAGCATTGCAATGACACTAAAGCAAAGAACAAAAAGCAAAGAAAGAAGGTTATCAGCCCAGAACCATCACACAAAATTGACACTTCACATTTATGAAAACCTTATTATTTATATTTTTTTCCCCATGCTTTAGAGAGAAGCAACAATAGTGTATGCGACACACATATTTGATGGGTTGGAGACGTGGGCAACACACCTAGCTTACATCCAAGATGGCGAATTGAAGAACTGCGCAAAGCTGTCTGATATAAATGAAATGAAAACCGCCGAGAACTTGCTCTCTGTTGTGGAATCATGGCTCCGAGCCGAGGTCAAGGCTCCCAAAAAGAAGGCAGTTGCCAGTTCTATCCGGTCCGGTGGACCATCTCCATTTGATGGATCTCCTTTTAGGAGCTCCCGCCATATGGCCTACTACCGGTGAACGGTTTTGTAATTAATAGATATTGGCACAAAATCCTTAATCACGTATTTATATTATTACATGCATTTGTATCTTTACCTTTGTCATATATAATATATGAAAAGTAAAAATAAGTTTTCTGTTGCAAGATGGAGGAGGAATATAGAGTTACCATTCCTGTACAAGCTGGATTGACTTTTTAAGTTGTAAAGCAAAAAAGATGTATAAATTAACATGAACTATTTGAGTAAGAGGTTTAGCTCCTTCAAAAATTTTGTTAGCCTTAATTGGGGTAAATTTTAGCTGTAACTAATAGAGATTCTGTTCATCTCGCACCAGTTCGACTTTTAAAAAGTTTTGGTGCAAGATGGTTTGGATTCATTAATGGATATGCAATGGAGAAGACTAGCTCTAACAGTAAAGTGATAACCTTTTTTTTATTTCTTTTCAATGAAACATTAACAAACAATCAACATTTTTGTGAAGAACAACATAGCAAAACTCATACAAAATTTTATATCTATGTAACTAATAAAACGGCTATTCTCTGTGCTCATTCTTAATTGCAATATTACAAAAACGATATTTTCCTCAGAGATAGAAAAACATGATCTAGTTATTAATCTTCAGAGGTCGGTACATGTTGATCATTCTATCGTAGATACTTTGTATAGGCCGGGCGTTGTCATGCGCATCCTACAAAAATATTATTAATCTAATAAATCATCCATGCATGCATGAGACCTCTAATTTGTAAAATAGACGCAAACTGGAAATATTTACAAAAAGAAATTAGAAAATTTGTGATTACAAAGTAAACTTACTTCACGAACGGCTCCTTTTAGCAAATGCACCTGCTCTCTGGATACAGTCCTTATCTAGCAATAACACAACCAAACTATAGCAATCAAATGAAACTCAAATGAACAGAGAAATTAAACTAAATGCAAGTTAATTTGTAGAATTTTCTCATACCAACCTTCTTGACAATTGTCCAAACTACCCCCTCGGTACATGGAGGGGTGGTAAGAGAACCCATGTATCTGTAGTATTTTCTACTTCCCAACTTAATTTTTCTTGGATTAACAATTCCAACCGATTTCTCTTCATGTGTTTTGTTTCCAATCTCCTTTATGTATGGTTCCAGCTGCATATATTATTAAAATTAAAGCTTCTTAGGTGTGTGCTATAAACATTAATTCTTTTCAAAATCCTACTAATGACGCTTGGGTTGTGTTAATTAATTATCACGCAGACCTCATCCAGTAACGGGTCAGGATGCCCGTACTTGTACAAAAACCCGATAACCGCAATCTTCTTGCGATCTGGAGTCTTGTGAACCATGTGCATCTCCATTGCAAACCTGTCAGAGTTAATTCTTCTATCAATTTAAAAGCAAAAGATATATACTGGTAACAATATGAAGCAGTGTGCTAGCAAGAACTAATTTTAATAGGTGAGAAACCGAGAGGTTCTCTGATATTTCACTTTGGTACTCTCATTGTTTGCATAAATATAAAGTGATGACAAAATGAAAAATAGAAGAGAGAACGCCTAGCTTCAACTTGATGTTTTTCCCCATCAATTTAAACTAGAACAGAAAAAAAAAAAGAATGGAAAGAAGAAAAAATATTCAATTTCATTTCATACAAACTTCCATCCGAATAAGCGATAGAAATTTTATCCAAATTAACCTAACACATATATCTCATTCATTCCCATGTGATTTAGGCCATCTGAACGGGACCTTATTTTGAGAGGAATTATATATATCCTATACTTAAAAAGAATAATTTGCATATGATTTCTTAATTAAATATCTATGTTAATGCAATAACAATTCACCTCTTGCCATTGATTGTGTGCTCAGATGGAGCATGCCAATGCAACTGAATAAGATGATAATCATTTTCATCTATCCGTATGCTCCCGGCATCCTCTTGCCATTTCAGCTGTACATTCACAGAATCAAACAACAAACAAACATATTAATTAGACTACATGATCACATTACAACAAACAATTTCTCAATATAAAAATTATAATAATTACCTCTACGTCATAGCCACGGTTCTTCATTATGGCATTGGCCGGCCGGTACGACCGGAGCAGCCTCCCTAAACAAGGATTCACTTGAACCCTTTCATTCAATAAATCAATGGGGGATTGCTGGTGACCGGTACCGCACTTAGTCCAATTTACATTTATCTCACCCCAGTGCTCTGGCCCGTTTTCGGCACCCGGTTCGTAACCAAAGTTGAGCTTATCCTCTGCACAATTGCGGAAGGTTAAACACAGGACTGGAGAACAAAATATAGCTGAGAAAATCTAAAAAAGTTTAGAGGAAGAGAGGAAAGCAATACATACCAACTTTTTGGGATGATGCCAAGGGGATGGAGAGGAGGAGAGAAATGGTGAGAAATGTGGAGATCACAATTGTTTTCATTTTCCCTCCTTTTGATCTTTTAGTGTTGTTATACCTTCGTTTTATATATGCGATGGGGTTTCAGAGGAAGGAATGGAAAAGGGAACTAGTAAAAGTGTGCATGTTCAAATTGTTAATGTGACCAAAAACAAAGAAAATAAAAAGAGTCGTGCATGTATGCACTTTCAGATTTCATAGGAGAATTGAATTTCTCGTAACGGATAATTAGCTGTTTCGGGGTAATTATTTGCATTCTTAATCGTCTTGGCCGTTATATATAAAGGCGTATGTTAATAGAAATTAAGAAAATCATCAATGCCGTTCATTTTATATTGGAACCAAATCTTCTGTCCATCATGGACACATAACATCTATCTTATATTCACAACTTTCCGTTAATAAAAATACAAATTATTTTTAAGATATTCTTGTCAAGCTTTTCAAGATACAAATTCTTAGTTTCCTCAATTGTAAATCATAATTTTCCATTAGTAACAATATTTTTGTCAAGCATTCATTTGATTAAATATACAAATTCTTTTCTATTACATGATTTAATTTGATAAAATACAAATTTTTTATGTTTGAATGCTTCTTTTTATGTTTTTTTTTCCTGTTATCCTCTGTTCTTAATTCTTATCGTTCATATATAGGTACTGAGAAGTGAAATTTTTTTGTTTTATTCCTTCTGAATGGGAAGGTCAAGAGTCACAGCTCACAGGACATAATCAATTAATTAAATAAAAAGATTTTTATTAAAATAAAGTTGTGATTTAAAAATTAACACTATAAAAACTCATTAATTAATAAGATAAAAGGTGGATTTTGAGATTCGGTTCCTCTTATATTTAATTTCAAGACCTAATTATTGTTCGCATGATTGTTTTTATATAAACAACATTTGGACTTATTTAGTTATTTATAATTGCGATAATTCATAAGGAATATCATATGCATAAAGTAAATTGTTGTATGATATTTTAGTTTCATAAAAATATATAGACACCGCGTGATATGTTTCAACTTTAATTCCTCTACTATTAAAGATTTATATATTAATGGCATGCATTTGCGTTGTAGCATTTTTTTTTCTTTTTTTCCATTAGATTTGTAAAATGTTAACGATTTGCGGGGGCCACGACGTTTAATTCGTTCTTCACATGACTACTTCAATTTATATATTATTGGGAGTCCGGATTTACCCCTTTTTTGTTTTTTTGCTACTCTGAGGTAACGGAATATTTTCGTTTGGATCACGGCTGTTTAATAGGAATCCGGACTAATCAAGTCCGAAATGAAACACGCGGACTCTTATAATAGTCATACGGATTCTTATTGGATGATCCAGATCCAAATATAAATATTATGTTACCTTAGGCGATACGAATTCGGTAGCCTGTAGGGGTTTTAGCCAAATAATATAATATTAGATAATCTATATTATTTTATTACCAAATTTCAAATTTTAGTTATTTTGATAAATATTTCAAAATTTACTTTTAGCATATATAGCTCACCTCTAGTGCAGAGAATTAGTCTCAAATATATGACCTTCTTCAGTGTAGAGAACAATGTCTTAATCATTAGATTATATGAGATGTGATTTACATAGATTTTGAATTGAAATTCAATCAAAAGTAAGTTCAATTCTTAGTAAATTGTTCGCGTGTATCAAAATTCATTAGAATGAATTACATTCAACTAAAGATCGAGAGAATTTTTTTATTTATAGAAATTATATTAAAATGGATCCGAACAAAAAATAAATATCCTGCAAAAAATAAACAAGATTATGAATCTTAAAATAAAAAAAATTATGTAAACCTAATGCATGAATTATATAAATCTAAGATAATCTCAAGTGTTTAAAACCTAAAATAACAGGTTAAGAATTCTATAAACCTCAGTTAAAAATTATGTAAACTTAATACATAAATTCAAGTACAAGCGTGTAATATATACAAACTACAAATCATTCATTTAGCCTATACATGATTCTAATTAAATGCATCATAATTCACAAGCATACAACCTTTCCTGATTATAACCCTTTACACATTGTAGACACTCAAAATTGTGTAATCTTAAAAACAAATAACACATTTGCACTAAATACGAAGAATGTAATTGTCATACCTCTGTAAAAATATATGTTTTGTGATTCATTTTTTCCAGTTAGTATTATTTATTGCCTAGTTTCAATTTAAATATCTACATAACAAGTTGAATATTATTCGGCTAAGTTTAAAAGAATTATTTTTTATACTAGAAATTGCATTTAAGATAGGTGTCTATCAAAATAATTTATATCATTAGATGAATCGATGTGAAATTGCACTTATCCTCAATTCAGAGGAATAAATTATGACAACGCATTTAATTCTTGAAGTTAAGAATGAACATATTATAAAATATATTTCTCAAATATAATTTTATCAACAGTAATGAGATGAATTATAACCAGCAGTGTTATCTCTAACGGCACCTAGAGGAGGTAAATATGTGACCTTTTAAAATTTTAATCCTATTTGGTTTGATAGTCTATTATAATATGAAATATCGTGTGTATATATGTTGTTCTTGATGGAAACAAAAAACTTAACAATAAGCAAGTGTTTATAAAAATAAATAGAAGAGTTAAGAGACACTTGACACGAATATGTTTACGGAGTTCGGCTCAAAAGATGCCTATGTCTCCGGGGCTTTACGACCTTCGAGATTACACATCTTTCTTTACCCAATGAAATAGGAGCACAAGATGGAACCGGTGAGCCCTTACAAACTCCGAGAATTCACACAGCCCAAAGAAGAGAGCGCACTAAAGGCTTTAATACAAGAAGCGAGCACTCAATGCTCTAATGTTTTAATAAACAAGATATCTCTCACAAATAACTCTAATTCTAATCAAGATTGACGTTTAGCGGAGTAGATTTTTAGGTTGTTGAATTGAGTACTAAAGTTTCAAGAATAAGCAACCATAGTGGCTCTTTTTCAGCATAGCAAGATGTGTTTGGCGGCTAGAAGCTCTCAAGAAAATCTAATATTTATTTCTATTTATAGGGAGAGAAACAAATATAAATTTTATAAATGTTATCATAACTGATGTCGGCCTTCCACGGCCCATAGCGGTCCATAAATGCATAATTTGAATAAAGTTACAACATGAAAGTTGTAGATCTCGGTTTCCTGGTTTTTGAAGATTTGATTCACTCAAATCGGAGTTCGTATGACCAAACTGTGGCCAAAATACGAACGATGTGTAAGTAATTGATTTATTCCATTATAACGCCCAATCAATCGTTACAACAAAATAATTTATTTTCGAGATCCAAATTTCTACAAAACTTTCAGAGGCAACCGTTGTGACAACTGCAATGCCTATCTACCGTTACAATGCCTATCAAACGTTGTGGAATTTCATCAATCTTCAGCAATCTTCAAACTGGCGTATTCAGCGCTTGAGTAGATATTGATTTTGAAGTCTTAGCCTTTATTGAAATTATTGTGGATTCAATTATCTCAAAGACAAAGGAAAGAACCTCAACAGTCATGTTGTAATTCTAAATCTTATGAATCTATAAGTATCTCAACTTAAGAAAATTGTTAAATTCAATAAATATATGTTTTGCAAATCTAGTCAAACAAACTAAGTAGAAGATTGCTAGTGCAACAGGCAGTGTCCAAGGTAATAATTACGTCTGTGATAATTCTATCCACTGGAGTATCTACTTCTGCTGACATATCAACGAAATTAGTAATTGTTTTGCTACCCACGGTTTTAAATAAATTCTAGTAGAATATATAGCTCGTAAAAATAAGATAAAATCTAAGAATATAATGGAGAAAATATATTATCTCCTAAAATTAAGATAAAATAAAAGTTCAAATTAGGTTGCTAAGCACAAGAACAAGGATAAATGAGGTTACTAAGCACATGAAGTAATGCAAATGATGTTGATAATTATAATAACCATGACAAATGAGGTTGATAAGCACAAGATCAAGGGCAAATGATATTGCTAAGCATAAGAACAACCACAGATGAGGTTGCTAAATACAATAACATAGTCATATGAGCTTTCTTTGCACAAATTGGGAAATGCGCTTGCTAAGCACATGAACAAGAGCAAAATTGGTTGATGAGCAAAATTGGTTGATAAGCACAAGAACAACAACAAATGAGCTTGCTAAGCATAAAATCAATGACAAATGATTGTTAAGTAAAATAACTAATGCAAATGATGTTGCTAATTAATCACAAGAATAAGTGCTAATTAGGTTGCTAATAACAAGGGCTAATTAGGTTGCTAAGTACAAGAACAATGGCAAATGAGGTTGCTAAGCACATGAACTATTGCGAATAATATTGATAATCACAAAAACAATGAAAAATGAGGTTTTTAAGCACAATAATAAGATCAAATGAGTTTCCAAAGCACAAAAATAAAGACAAATGATGTTGATAAGCCCAAGATCAAGATCAAATGATGTTCCTAAGCAGAAGAACAACCGCAAATAAGGTTGCTAAGTAGAAGAACATGGACAAATGAGCTTTCTTTGCAGAAGAACATTAGCAAATGTGCTTGCTAAGTACAAGAACAAGAGGGTTTTGGCTGAGGGTTTTTCTTATTTTCTCACTTTTATACTTAATTATTATGAGAAACATGTTACTATTATCCAACTTTATGTTTTAACGCAGGAACCATATTTTGGGACTATTTTACATCATTTGGAGCAAGAATCGTGTCGATCGGAATTACGAAGTATCAGTTTTAAGTCTCTATTACGGAATGGATGGCCGTTACGGACCTGGGACTTAGTCGTATACACATTTAACTTGGAGTGACATAGGTGCAATACGGTCTATATGACCCAATATGGACAGTATCTGAGGCATCTCCTGGAGAATAACTGCGACAGCTGTCTCCAGACCAGATTACTTGGCCTCCACTCATCCCTAGACGTCCCTACACTCCTATATATAAGGCTCTCCAGCCTGAGGCATCTAACGTATTTGATCATTTAGTATTTTCTTTCATATAGTGAGAATAGAGGAGTGTTAGAGTAGAAAGTTAGAATGTTTCCTTGCATGGTGTTCGTGTACTTAACAACCTCAATTGTCGTTGTTCATATGCTTCTTAACCTCTTTTATCTTTGTTCTTGTGTTTAGTAACATCATTTACACTTGTTCTTCTACTTAACAATCTCAATTGTCGTTGTCCTTGCACTTCGCAACATAATTTGCCCTTCATCTTGTACTTATGAACCTCATTTGCATTTGTTCTTGTGCTTAGGAACCTCATTTGCCCTTGTCCGTGTGCTTAACAACCTCAATTGTCATTGTTCATATACTTCTTAACCTCTTTTGCCCTTGTTCTTGTGCTTAGCAACATCATTTACACTTGTTCTTGTGCTTAACAACTTCATTTGTCGTTGTTCTTGCGCTTTGCAACATAATTTGCCCTTGATCTTGTACATATGAACCTCATTTGCATTTGTTCTTGTGCTTAGGAACCTCATTTGCCCTTGTTTGTATCCTTAACAAACTCAATTGTCGTTGTTAATATGCTTATTAACCTCTTTTGCCCTTGTTCTTGTGCATAGCAAATAATTTACACTTGTTCTTGTGCTTAACAATCTCATTTGTCGTTGTTCTTGCGCTTTACAAAATAATTTGCCCTTGATCTTGTGCATATGAACCTCATTTGTATTTGTTCTTGTGCTTAGGAACCTCATTTGCCCTTGTTTGTGTGCTTAACAATCTCAATTAGCGTTGTTCGTGTGCTTAAGAACCTCTTTTGGCCTTGATATGTGGTTATGAACCTCATTTGCATTTGTTATTGTGCTTAGGAACCTCATTTGCCCTTGTTCGTGTGCTTAAAGAACCTCAATTGTCGTTGTTCATATGCTTCTTAACCTCTTTTGCTCTTGTTCTTAGCAACATCATTTACACATGCTATTGTGCTTAAAAACCTCATTTGTCGTTGTCCTTGCGATTTGCAACATAATTTTCCCTTGATCTTGTGCATATGCACCTCATTTGCATTTTTTTCTTGTGCTTAGGAACCTCATTTGCCCTTGTTCGTGTGCTTAACAACCTCAATTAGCGTTGTTCGTGTGCTTAACAACCTCTTTTGCCCTTGATCATGTGCTTATGAACCTCATTTGCATTTGTTCTTGTGCTTAGGAACCTCATTTGCCTTTGTTCGTGTGCTTAATAACCTCAATTGTCGTTGTTCATATGCTTCTTAACATCTTTTGCCCTTGCTCTTGTGCTTAGCAACATCATTTACACTTGCTCTTGTGCTTAACAACCTCATTTGTCATTGTTTTTGCGCTTTGCAACATAATATGCCCTTGATCTTGTGCATATGAACCTCATTTATATTTGTTCTTGTACTTAGGAACCTCATTTGCCCTTGTTTGTGTGCTTAACAATCTCAATTAGCGTTGCTCACAACCTCTTTTGCACTTGTTCTTGTTCTTATGAACCTCATTTGCATTTGTTTTTGTTCTTAAGAACCTCAATTGTCGTTGTTCGTATGCTTCTTAACCTATTTTGCCCTTGTTCTTGTGCTTAGCAACATCATTTACACTTGTTCTTGTGCTTAACAACCTTATTTGTCGTTGTCCTTTGCGTTTTGCAACATAATTTACCCTTGATCTAGTGCTTATGGAACCAATTTGCATTTGTTCTTGTGCTTAGGAACCTAATTTTCTCATGTTTATGTGCTTAACAACCATAATTGGCGTTGTTCGTCGTGTTCTTAACACTTATTTGCATTTGTATATGAACCTCATTTGCCCTTGATCATGTGTATATGAACCTCATTTGCATTTGTTCTTGTGCTTACGAACCTCAGTTGCCCTTGCTTGTGTGCTTAACAATCTCAATTAGCGTTGTCTGTGTGCTTAACAACCTCTTTTGCCTTTGATCTTGTGCTTATGAACCTCATTTGCATTTGTTCTTGTGCTTAGGAACCTCATTTTCCCATGTTTATGTGCTTAACAACCTCAATTGGAGTTGTAAGTGTTCTTAACAACCTCTTTTGCCCTTAATCTTGTACTTATAAACCTCCTTTGCATTTGTTCTTGTGCTTAGGAACCTCATTTGCCCTTGTTCGTGTGCTGAACAACCTCAATTGATGTTGTTCATATGCTTCTTAACCTCTTTTGCCCTTGTTCTTGTGCTTAGCATCATCATTTACACTTGTTCTTGTGCTTCACAACCTCATTTGTCGTTGTTCTTGCACTTTGCAACGTAATTTGCCCTTAATATTGTGCTTATGAACCTCATTTGTATTTGTTCTTGTGGTTAGGAACCTCATTTGCCCTTGTTCGTTTGCTTAATAGCCACAATTATCATTGTTCATATGCTTTTTAACATCTTTTGCCCTTGTTATTGTGCTTAGCAACATCATTTACACTTGTTCTTGTTCTCAACAACCTCATTTGTCGTTGTTCTTACGATTTGCAACATAATTAGCCCTTGATCTTGTGCATATGAACCTCATTTACATTTGTTCTTGTGCTTAGGAACCTCATTTGCCCCTGTTTGTCTACTTAACAATCTCAATTAGCGTTGCTCGTGTGCTTAACAACCTCTTTTGCCCTTGTTCTTGTGCTTATGAACCTCATTTGCATTTGTTCTTGTGCTTAAGAACATTATTTGCCCTTGTTTGTGTGCTTAACCTCAATTGTCATTGTTCATATGCTTCTTAACATCTTTTGCCTTTTTTTTGTGCTTAGCAACATCATTTACACTTGTTATTATGCTTAACAACCTCATTTATCGTTGTTCTTGTGCTTTGCAACATAATTTGCCCATGATCTTGTGCATATGAACCTCATTTGCATTTGTTCTTGTGCTTTTGAACCTCATTTGCCCTTGTTTGTGTGCTTAACAATCTCAATTGTCGTTGTTCATATGCTTCTTAACCTCTTTAGCCTTTGTTCTTGTGCTTAGCAACATCATTTGCACTTGTTCTTGTGCTTAACAACCTCATTTTCGTTGTTCTTGCGCTTTGCAACGTAATTTGCCCGTGATCTATTTGTATATGAAGCTCATTTGCATTTGATCTTGTGCTTAGGATTCTCATTTGCCCTTGTTCGTGTGCTTAACAACCTCAATTCTCGTTGTTCATATGCATTTAACCTGTTTTGCCCTTGTTCTTGTGCTTATCAACATCATTTACACTTGTTCTTGTGCTTAACAACCTCATTTGTCGTAGTCCTTGCGATTTGAAACATAATTTGCCCTTGATCTTCTGCATATAAACCTCATTTGCAATTTTTCTTGTGCTTAGGAACATCATTTGCCATTGTTCGTGTGCTTAACAACCTCAATTAGCGTTGTTCGTGTGCTTAACAACCTCTTTTCCCCTTAATCTTGTACTTATGAACCTCATTTGCATTTGTTCTTGTTGTTAGGAACCTCATTTGCCCTTGTTCGTTTGCTTAATAGCCACAATTGTCATTGTTCATATGCTTCTTAACATCTTTTGCCCTTGTTATTGTGCTTAGCAACATCATTTACACTTGTTCTTGTGCTCAACAACCTCATTTGTCGTTGTTCTTACGATTTGCAACATAATTAGCCCTTGATCTTGTGCATATGAACCTCATTTCCATTTGTTCTTATGCTTAGGAACCTCATTTGCCCCTGTTTGTGTACTTAACAATCTCAATTAGCGTTGCTCGTGTGCTTAACAACCTCTTTTGCCCTTGTTCTTGTGCTTATGAACCTCATTTGCATTTGTTCTTGTGCTTAAGAACATTATTTGCCCTTGTTTGTGTGCTTAACCTCAATTGTCGTTGTTCATATGCTTCTTAACATCTTTTGCCTTTTTTTTGTGCTTAGCAACATCATTTACACTTGTTCTTGTGCTTAACAACCTCATTTGTCGTTGTTCTTGTGCTTTGCAACATAATTTGCCCATGATCTTGTGCATATGAACCTCATTTGCATTTGTTCTTGTGCTTTTGAACCTCATTTGCCCTTGTTTGTGTGCTTAACAATCTCAATTGTCGTTGTTCATATGCTTCTTAACCTCTTTAGCCTTTGTTTTTGTGCTTAGCAACATCATTTGCACTTGTTCTTGTGCTTAACAACCTCATTGTCGTTGTTCTTGCTCTTTGCAACGTAATTTGCCCTTGATCATTTGTATATGAAGCTCATTTGCATTTGATCTTGTGCTTAGGATTCTCATTTACCCTTGTTCGTGTGCTTAATAACCTCAATTGTCGTTGTTCATATGCATTTAACCTATTTTGCCCTTGTTCTTGTGCTTGGCAACATCATTTACACTTGTTCTTGTGCTTAACAACCTCATTTGTCGTTGTTCATGCGCTTTGCAACATAATTTGCCCTTGATCATGTGTATATGA
Organism: Carex arenaria; assembly: GCA_964058825.1. Classification (NCBI taxonomy): domain Eukaryota; kingdom Viridiplantae; phylum Streptophyta; class Magnoliopsida; order Poales; family Cyperaceae; genus Carex; species Carex arenaria. The sequence continues at coordinate 86,828 of CAXKVW010000785.1, forward strand.
ACCTCATTTGCATTTGTTCTTGTGCTTACGAACCTCATTTACCCTTGTTTGCGTGCTTAACAATCTCAATTAGCGTTGTTCGTGTGCTTGGCAACCTCTTTTGCCTTTGATCTTGTGCTGATGAACCTCATTCGCATTTGTTCTTGTGCTTAGGAACCTCATTTTCCCATGTTTATGTGCTTAACAACCTCAATTGGAGTTGTAAGTGTTCTTAACAACCTCTTTTGCCCTTAATCTTGTACTTATAAACCTCCTTTGCATTTGTTCTTGTGCTTAGGAACCTCATTTGCCCTTGTTCGTGTGCTGAACAACCTCAATTGACGTTGTTCATATGCTTCTTAACCTCTTTTGCCTTTGTTCTTGTGCTTAGCATCATCATTTACACTTGTTCTTGTGCTTAACAACCTCATTTGTCGTTGTTCTTGCACTTTGCAACGTAATTTGCCCTTGATCTTGTGCATATGAAGCTCATTTGCATTTGTTCTTGTGCTTAGGATTCAAATTTGCCCTTGTTTGTATGCTTAACAACCTCAATTGTCGTTGTTCATATGCTTCTTAACCTCTTTTGCTCTTGTTCTAGTGGTTAGCAACATCATTTACACATGTTCTCGTGCTTAACAACCTCATTAGTCGTTGTTCTTGCACTTTGCAACGTAATTTGCCCTTGATCTTGTGCATATGAAGCTCATTTGCATTTGTTCTTGTGCCTAGGATTCGAATTTGCCATTGTTCGTGTGTTTAACAACCTCAATTGTTGTTATTCATATGCTTCTTAACCTCTTTTGCCATTGTTTTTGTGCTTGGCAACATCATTTATACATCTTCTTGTGCTTGACAAACCTCATTTGTCCTTGTCCTTGCGATTTCCAACATAATTTGTCCTTGATCTAGTGCTTATGAACCTTATTTGCATTTATTTTTGTGCTTAGGAACCTTATTTGCCCTTGTTTGTGTGCTTAATAATCTCAATTAGCGTTGTTCGTGTGCTTAACAACCATTTTTGCCATTGATCTTTTACTTATGAACCTAATTTGTATTTGTTCTTGTGCTTAGGAACCTCATCTGCCCTTGTTCGTGTGCTTAAGAACCTCAATTGTCGTTATTCATATGCTTCTTAACCTTTTTTGCTCTTGTTCTTGTGCTTATCAACATCATTTACACTTGTGCTTGTGCTTCACAATCTCATTTGTCGTAGTCCTTGCGATTTGAAACATAATTTGCCCTTGATCTTATGCATATGAACCTCATTAGCAATTTTTGTTGTGCTTAGGAA
>CAXKVW010000786.1:0-38006 GCA_964058825.1 Carex arenaria
AAAATGTACTTCCTGTTGGTGGTGAACTATTTCATGTGCGTTGTGGTGCTCATATCTTGAATCTCATTGTACAGGAAGGTTTGGAGGCCTTGAGAGATGGGATTCGTAATATCCGTGAGACAGTAAAATATATCCGTCATTCTCAATTGAGAATAGAAAGATTTGAGAAGGTGTGTAAACAGGTACGTGCTCCAACAACCAAGTTATTTTATGATGTACCGACTAGATGGAATTCAACCTATTTAATGCTTGTAAATGCTCTCAAGTTCCGTGAGGCCTTTTCTCGTCTAGCTGAAATTGATCGTGACTATAAGCACGCTCCATCTAATGAAGATTGGGATAATGCGGCTGTCATAGTCGAGTGTCTACAGATTTTTTATAATACCACCATGAGAATTTCTGGGACCAAATATCCTACCATCAATATCTTCTTTAATGAATTCTGTGAGATTTACATGAGTTTAAGAAGTTGGCTCAGCAGCGACCATTCTTTTGTTGTTAATATGGCAACTCGAATGTCTGAGAAGTTCCAGAAATATTGGTGTAGCAGTAGTGTGCTATTGGCTATTGCCTCTATTTTAGATCCTCGATACAAGTTGAAATCGGTTGAGTTTTTTTTCCGGGTAATTTACAATGTACCTGGTGAAGCAGAATTCAATGTGACAAATGTGGTGACCTACTTACACAAGTTGTTTAGTGAATATGTGATAACAGATTCAAGAAATCGAAATAGATCACACGGGTCTAATTTCAACGCACAAAATTCTAGTTCCTGTACTGGTGAATCATCAAGGAGGCTATTTAGCAATGTACGACACAGTCTTGCTATGTATATTCAGGAATCTCTTACCAGCGAACCCACCAAATCAGAGCTAGATGTGTACCTAGAGGAACGTAACGCTCCAGGCATAGATGATGATAATTTTGACATCTTAGCATGGTGGAAGTGTAATGCTCCAAAATATCCAGTTCTATCCGGTTTAGTGCGAGATGTTCTAGGAACTCCTATATCGACAGTTGCGTCAGAGTCTGCTTTTAGCACAGCGGGAAGGGTTCTTGATGATTATAGAAGTTCTTTGAATTCAGCGGCAGTAGAAGCTTTGATTTGTAGCCAAGATTGGCTAAGAGCAATAGCTACAGGTACATATTTGTTTATTTAATTAGTATACAAATTAAATCGGTTTTCCATTGTGCTTTGTTTTACTGTTTACAAAAAAATCACAAAAAGCTAAAGCATAGTTTGATTACTGGACCGGATACCTTTATAATTTTTCCATCTTTGCATTTAGTAAGTTTGGTGGAAAAAAATTATAAATAAAGGTGTTTAAACTTCTTTTGAAATTTTGACCAATAAACCATGTTTCTACAAAATGTTAGTTCAGGGGCATTTTGGTCATACTGAAAAGTGACAGAAGACAGATTCAAGTTTTCTTCAAATTTTAAAACACTAAAAATGCTCTCTTCATTGATAATGCCTGAAATAAAAGCAACAATCTCATGAAACAAAAAAATATTGCTAATTATTCATGGCAATTAAAAGTTGAGGAATTGATAATTGTAGGGAGGATTATCCATTGGTGTAATGTATTCTAACTAGTATAGAATGGAACATACTCTGTCAGTAACTAGTTTTACCAGTCAGTTACAGTACTAATACCTACTTTTCCAGTGAGAGGATCAGGTTGCTTGCAAGTTAGTGCTATGAAACGTAGGTCTTATCCTACAACATTTTACTATATCACTATGAAATGTTCATGTAGGTCTTATTTTTCTGATACATATGACATAGTTATATGCGTAGCAATTTTAATTTTTTTTATTATTCTAACTTAATTATGTTATGAACAGATGTATCTTCCAATGAAGTTGATGGAGCATTCTCATCCTTATCAGAATCAATTCTTCTTGACGGTGAAGTTGATTTGCGTGATATTTCATATAATAAAGTTTGAGAAATAATTAGTGATTTGTTTTTGTTATTTACTAGTGTATGTTTTTTTTATAAGGAAAATATTAAACATATTATTTTTATTTGCATGTTTGTTATTTAGTTCAATAATTGAATTTGTTTGAATAGATATTCGTGATTTTGAATTTTCTTGCTTTATAAAAAATAATTTAGTTGGAATTAATTGCATATTTATTAATATTTTATTAGTAATGCAATTACATATGTGTGAAATGAATTAGTTTTTGATGTTCTATTTGTAAAATATAATAAAATTAATTATTATATTAGTATTATCCGTTATTCACCCGCTACCGTTTCGTTACCCGATAATATTAACGGGTAAGGGTAGGGTAGGGTACGGTCAATTATTAATGGGTAAGGGTAGGGTATGGGTAAGATCAATTTTAATGGGTATGGGTATGAAAATGTCTCCACCCGACCCGTACCGTACCCATTGACACCCCTAGATATATGGGCCTCTGGACGAAATTAGGGAATCTTAACTTTAGCATATTTTATTTTACATTTTCAATTGGATTGAGAGACATTTTTGACGGAAGGAAATCAAAGGTGGGAGACTCGGCCAGAGGCAAACTGAAAGCAAAGGAAGAGTTGAATTTGACGAAGGGAGGTTTTAATTTTCCTTCTTCTTTTATTTTTCTGATTTTTTTTTTTTTGAAAACCCTGATAGTGACTATCAGGTTGAAATACATCAGTAATTACCATTACATCCGGATATTATCCCATTGGTAAAAATAACATAAAATGAAATAAGAAACAACAAGGAAAAAACAATTCAACAGAACTTCCTCCAGAGAAGAGACTCATTCTTGGCACTGAGTGCTATATGTTCTGGATTAATAATTTCCCCCTCAAATATCTTCTTGTTTCTTCCTCTCCAAAGGAACCAGCAAACCGCAAAAAAATATGAAGTATGCTTGGCTAAACATTTTATCTAGGGATATGGGAGTAGCTTGATACTTTTGTTATGTTAATTTAGTTGTTCGAATTTTATTTGTGGTTGTGATGTTGATTTGTTTATGAATGCTTGAATGCTTGAATGGTTTGTTTGGTTATTTCTTATTTTATTAAGGGATCCGCTAATAATAAATTGAGACCGAAAGGAGAAATTTATATTAGAAGTAATTTTTAAAATAGTGATAGTTTTGCAAACAACACTAGGTAAATTTGGTGATGGACCGAAAGGAGAAATTGAATTGCTTGAACAACATAAACAAACTTAAGTACTCGGAGCTACGAAAGTAGTCCAAAAGGCTTTTGGGGAAAAACATGGGTTATCAAATAGCTTAATGGGTTTAGATTAAAACTGGTAAGCCACGAAAGTAGGAGACCTATTTAATCTAGATACGGTGCGAAGTCGTGAAAGCCGATAAACATTTACCTTAGGATAACACCCCCTCAACAATTGCAACCCAAATATTAGAAAAACAATTAGAAATACATAATTACAAGTATCATAGTGAAACCATAGCCCTAGATATTCATTTCCTCTGATTTCTCTCATTATTTACTGTTTCTGGAATTCAATCTGCATTCTGTTAATTTAAGTTGCATTCAGATAATTCAATCTGCATTCTGTCTGGAATTCAGGCTGAGGTTCTGGAATTTAGTCTGCATTAGTTTATAATTCATCCTGCATTTAGTTAATTAATCCAGTATTTTTAGAATTCAGTCTATAAAAAAATCACTCAATATTTGATTGTCTAGATTATTGAAAACCGGTAAACCAGTACTTACAATACCTCTCTGCGGTTCGATACCCAAATTACTAAACGATAAGGTCGTGCGCTTGGGACCGAATTGTATTGGGATTAGGGATTAAATTGTTAAGCTATCAAAATTACATCAGGTGGGTAAGGAATAATTAAGACGAATATAAAATATGAAAGTTTCAGTGCTTGCAAAATAATTGTCCTAAAATGTAAAAGTTGCAGCAAATTATAATATAAGTTTTCCTTTTGTGTGTGAGTGTGAGTGTTTTCCTTTTGACAAAAAACAATAGAGGAGTTTCTTATAAAGACAATAAACAATGTAAAAAACAAAATTCCATACAACGAGAAAGGACTTCAAATGGAATGGAAATTGAATAAACAAAACTTTACAAAACATTATATATCCATCTTAATTTATTTTAATTTGAGATATGATACAATCAAAACTAACAGCCTTCTAGCCCCAAGCCATAGATGAAGCATAATTTACCACCAATTTGCCGTCAAAACCAAAATTCTGTCAATTCCATAGGATAGTAGCATATTAGTTCTTTTTTCTAAACTGCGAGCGGAGCACCGACTTTATTTAACCTCAGGAAAAAAATTCATTTATAGAAATCATTATTAAATAATATAGGGAAACAGAGAGTGTTGGAGTTTTTGGATGGCATAGATGGATGTGAAAAAATATTCAGATCCAAACTTCGGAACCAACTTTTTTTTCAGATCCAAAGTGTTTTTTTTTTCCGGAAAGATTGGTTTGAGTTTTTTTTAAACAGAAAGAGTGGCTGGATTTTTTTTCCCTTTATTATTTAATAATAATTTATATAAATTAAAAATTCTCCATAAGATTTTGGTCCATACTAAGCCAGATGCTATGCTTTTACTAGCAGAGACCGGTAAGATTTTGGTACCTTGTGCCATCTGGGCCGTGGTTGCTACCCCCTCCCAAAACACAACCGCAAAATATAAAGCCTTTCTCTTTTTTGTTCTAATGTACTTATTTGAGATTTCCTAACAGTGGATGATATGATACCAGTAAGATTATGTATACCAGCAGGTACAATTGCAGATTGATTTCACCATCTATCACATACAAAGACACACAACACTTACGTTGTACAAGTCAATCACCAATTCATCTGGATTTGGCGAGAATGCACTATTGACATATACAAACTATCAAACAAGAAAGAAATTGGTAAAGTACAAATAAAAATAATAATAACAAGATTGATGTTAAAAATAATACTCAACATAAAATGAATGACAAAAATACCAGAGTGTCTCTATGAAGCTGACGCCTTAGAAACTCTATAACCTTCAAGAACTTGTCGCTCCCTGCTATCTAATGGTGGCAACAAGAGAAAAAAACAAATATGGTTAATATTCTTCTTCTTCTTCTTTTGAGAAACAACCAAGGTTAATTTCCCTGTGACACTGTCATCAAAGAAAGATAAATTCATGACATAATTTAAAGATATAACATAATTATTACACGGCATGCTAACAATCAACAAGGTAACTATAGTTATTGAATAAACTCACATCAAAACTAACTCGAGGAAGTATCGGTCAAATGATTAAATCTATTGTACTTCTCAGTGAAAGATTTCAGCATCATTATACTCATATTATCACAATAGAAACTCTTCTTTTGCTGATCAGTCACATTTTTGAAACATAACCAGATAACCTTACATACCAGTCAGGTTAACCAGTAGAAAACCAGCACCAACTGAGCAGCATCGGGTCCATACCAATTTAAAGTTTATCAAATTTAAGATTTTTTTGTGTTCGCTTTTGTTGTGTAATTGGGTAAAGATGTGACCACTGTTATACTGGAATGGAACAATACATAATCAGAAGTTTATTTTACAAAATTGCATTAAACAAGCCTACAAGGACATGGACCAACAAAAATTTTGCTCAATTAACTAAATTAACCAAAAGAATTAATAAAAATAATACCTTGAACTTGGATTGCTTAAGGATAGGGACATCACCAGTTGCTCTCAGGTGCACCACAACTACACGGGAAAAAAATATTCAACTCTTTAGAGAGAAGAAAAAGGCAGATGCAACTAATTATAAAAAAAGGGAGGAAATCGAGGGTAAACCTTTTCGATCGATGGTCGGAGACTCCGCTGCCCTTGGCGAACTCATCACACAAAGCGCAAGCAACAAGAAGTTGGATTTGGATCAGTAGAGGTGGAAGGAAATTAGGAGAGAAAAAGGAACAAATCAATTTTCGATCGGGAGATCAAGGCCGTCTCTCTGTGTGATAATTATTAATTTTAGCAATCATAAAATAGATCAAGGCCCAAATGTAGGTTTATTACAGGCCCCAATGAATTGCGAGGGGACTGAATTTTGGGTTAACATATTGACAGGGCTAGTTTAAATTCATACAGCGCACACACGATCATAGACTCAGACAAAATGAAATGTGTAAGACTGATGTGTATTATGAAGTCAAATCAGCTCTGCTAATATCTTTGCCCTAAACCCTAAACTCTATTTATTTAACATTTTATTTATTTTTTAAATTGAATTGACAAATTTATCCTTTAATTTTATACATAGGTGTCCCTTAAAATTTATAATAGGATTGAATAGGGAGACCTCCCACTAATTATTTCCTGTAAGACTACCCAACGTAATTCCTATTGCAACTTTCATTCTCCTAATCCAAAATAAATGTAACCCTTCCTCTCCCTTAAGCATGGGCAAACCACTTGAATTTTGGAAAATTGCTTGTGGTTTGCTATTCTCTTAATGTTAGGTAGATCAACTGTTGTATAATTGATAATGTTGTAGATACAACAATGTCATTACAAAACAGTCGGTCTGTATCAGGATAGCATCAGTATAATGATATTGCTCAATACGAGTACTTTTACAAATTGTTCCTTCTTTTTCTATCATCTAGTTTGCAATAAAGGAGTCCTAAAGACTGATATGATACCTTGCTCTGGAAGTATATTTGTCAAATAAATTTACTTCATTAAAAGTATATTTGTCAATGTAAAATGTCATTAATTGTTTATCATATAATTCCACAGCACATAATTTTCTAATAGAAGTTATCCATTTATGCCCACCTTTCTAACTCCTGTACCAACCCATGGTATAGTGAAAGTGGAATGCTAATAGGTTAACATGAATTAGAAATGCAGTGGATACTCTTCTCCAAGTTAACATGAATTGAACCGTATCGTTGCGAAAAGACATCATGAAAACAAAGAAGTAATGAATTGCACATGAAGATGTTACTAATGACCTTTCTAGGAGCTCATCGTTGACATTGATAACCTAGTCAAGAGCATCGTCTTGGTCGTTTGCTGGAAACGAGGAACGATTTTTCTGGTTGTGCCAGAGGAGTTTCGAGTCAGACGATTTTTATGGTAATTACAGCAAGATGAACAAATTACTCAAAAGAATCACAATATTATGTAGGAGCAGCTGAAAGGGGGGGAGAGAGGGAGAGGAGCTTAGTATAGAGAATGAGAGAGAAAGCTTACCAAAACCCTAGGTCGCTGTTGCGTCGTTGGAAAAGGAGAGGTGCGCCGAGAGGAGAGGAGCGCCGAGTGGATCTGGTCTCCAGCGACGCCGAGAGAGAAGAGGTGGTGCGCCGTTTGAAATGTAATCGCCGACGCCGAGAGAGAAGGAGACGCGGGGTTGGGTCGGGGCTTTAATCACTGGACAGGACAGCTCCAGTTAAATGAAGAGGTCCGTGGTTTTTAATGGATCAATATCCTCTGCGGACTTTTTCATCGGACGGTCCAGATTTAATCTCAGCCGATGAGTGCTCGAGATGATGGAGGGGGCAATATTAATTTTGCTTTGAGATTCGTGCCATAATCTTATTTGGTTCGTCCAATCAAAACGAACGGACCAGATTAAAAGAACTGCATAGCTCCGCAGGTAAAAACTCCGTAGAGGATATGATTCCAGTTTTTAACTCCAATCAGCGAAAATCTGAAGAATGCATATGATCTATCTGCACGAATTTTAAAACCGATCCAAGGGATCAAAATGGGAAGCAAAAGAGGCTGCCATATTATCTATTTTTTAGAGAAATATTCTAAAGTTATTTGAAGTTCTCAAGTGAGAAGTTTGATGCAGTTTCTTTTTTAATTTGAGAATGGTAATCAACATTGTTATTTTTTTTTTTTAATATGAATTATATTTGTACTGTGCCAGGCTAAAAATAAATCTAGAAATGAAAATGAGTGCCTCTGGGTACAAGGAGAAGGCACCACCAAGTAAGCATGAAGAAGATTTGAAGAAATTGACTTCTCTAATGGAAGAACTGACTATTGTAAGGAAAGCCGAGGAGGATTTAGAATTAGCAATAAATAGAGAAAAATAGATGGCTACAACTGTTGATTTATATCTGAATACTGATTTTTTGTCATTTTTGTCCAATTTGTTGGGTTATCTATACCAAGCATTTTTGTACGACTCTTGTGACATATGTTGAAATATTTTGCATGTCAAACATACAATATACGATACTAGTGCTTTTGGATAAAAATGAAACGTTTGAAGTGCTTTAATACCTAACAGATGGAAAAGCCAAATGGCCTGCTTTAGTCTTGTCTGGGTCATTTAATATTTGTTTTTACGCTTAGAATTCTTGGGAAGATTGGAGGGATTCCTCCAAAGAGGTGTTAATAGTTCCTAAATCCTTGACACCCATTCCACCTTGCTCCTTTGGTAAGCATACCCTTTTCCAATTTATTAAAGAATATTTTTTCCGTGGAGCTGAGTTTCCTATTATATCAAGCTGCGTTTTCTTTTCTTTTTTTGTTGAAGGCATTTTATATAGAGATAGCATTAGAGCTGCAAACGAATCGAACTTATTCCAGTTTGAATTTGGTTTGAATTAATTTCGAATCGAATTTTTTACAAACTCAATTTTGAATCTTTTACGAACTTTTTTACGACAAGGAAGAGTAATCGTAGTCGCCGAGAGTGAGAGGTAAAAGTTGTTTAGGATTTCAGAACTGAGAGTAAGGGTAATGACTTATGAGTTATGACTTGTGATTGGACGGTCTTATGTTTTAACTTTTAAGTCATCAGCGAACATAAGTCATCAGTGAAAATCAACGGTTCACGTTACTTTGACATTCGAACTACAATAGTTCGCGAACCTATTTCAAACGAACCAGGTCTAGTTTGAGTTTGGTTTGAATTAATTTCGAACTATTTCAAATCGAATTTTTTACGAACTTTTTCAAATCAAACTCGAATCGAATCACGAACTACGAATATTTTATGCAGCCCTAAATAACATGTACAAAGGAACAACAGTGACCACTGCATATAACAATGTTATTCTACCTCCAATTGACAATAAAGCCCCTGCCTAGTTTTGTAATTTATCGACCTTACAGTCCCAATCAGCAATACTCCTAACTCCTAAGTACTTGAGAGGGAGTTTACGAGCTTCACTCTTGATCTATTCAGTTTTCATTTGGAATTATAATGTTTTCCCTTTAAGATAATTGATATTTCCACTCTTTTTAATATAATATGTTTCATATATCATATTAATTAGAATCACAGCAGCAACCAAATGTACATACTGCTCTATGGCGCACTTGACCCTATTTTTGCCAATTAATAACTGATGCCTTAACATTATTGTATACTGATGCCGCTTTCTGTTCAAACCATTAATGAAACAGGAGCACTTGCAAGGTAGGAATCACGCTGAATTATGACATTTGTAGCACCTTTTTAAATATTATAAAAGTCGTTTGAATAAAAAAGAATCCATTAAATGTGTGATAATAGAGTAAATAAATAATAGTTTAGCCAAAAAGATGCTTAATTATTAAACATGAAGCAAATACTATTTAAATCAATGGATCCTTTCTAGCTGCCTGACCAAATGGAAAAGGATCCGACGCAAAAATCTATAGAGAGGGATTAATTATGTACCCGTTGTTATAGTCTGAAAATTTTAAAATAATTAACTAACTAATAAAGAATTACGACTAATTAACGAACTAGTCAACTTATAAATAACATTCATTAAAAGAATATAATAATATTTTGATGTCACTAAATTAATTAAATTTCTAAAATTTAATCAAGACAAATAAATTAGATTATTATTAAACTAATCTAGGACTAGCAAATTACTAAATTAAATCTTACAATTAATACTGTCATGTGTAAATTATGTGTCGTGTTAAGAAAAATTAATATTAATAAGATAAAATAAAACAACCAGATATAATTTAAGAAATATACAATTTTAACATCATAACATTAATACCATCTCAAAATAAAACAAAACAAAATGAAAGTTTAAACAATTATAACTTATATACCAGATAAAATAAGCAACAACCATGAGAAATAATTATTAATCTATAACGTGGAATAGTGGAAATCTAAGATTTTGAATCATTGACATATGAGCCCCACATGTCAAAAACCACACCAATGGCCACATGACCTCTCCCTTCTCCTCTCCTAAGTCCTATCTCACTTACAGTCGGGCCCCAATTTAATTAAACTTCTCCCTCTCACTTCTTTTCCTTCCAGGAGAAGGAACCGCTTCTCCCTCTCTCTCTGCGTGAAACTCTTTTCTTTCCAGCCGTACCTCCTTCTGTCCCATCCTCTCCTATTACCATGCACGTGACCGCCAACGACTTCCCGACTCGTGCACGCACCCGTACAGCCAAGATCGCTCTCTCCCTAACGCTCAAACCTCGGCCAAGGGTTTCGCCTAGCTACTTCACCCTGGTTGCCCGCTGGTGCTAATGGACTCAAAGACCTGTCCAAAGGTGAGGCGGGATGAGTGCGACTCCAAACGAGTCTTGTGGTTGCGGTATTCTTCCTCAATCTCTCTCTCTCTTTTACTCTTTACGGATATGCACCCCGATAAGCCTGAAGACTGATTTTCGTTTGTATGCTATGAAATTTTTGTCGATTGCTTGATGCTCGTGTTCTTGCTCCTAGTGAACCATTGTCCTACAATGGTTGATCCCTTCTATTTTGTATGTTATGAATTCCTTGATTATTTAGGTGTTTGCTTGAATTAGTTGGAATTGAAACTTTTTGTTTTCATTTCTTGCTGCCACAATTTTTACCGGGACCAAAGAATCTCTTCGAAATCTTTAAAGTTCCACTTGAAAATGTGTAGTATCCCTTAGCGGGTTCAAACCTGAAAATCAAGGATTGTTGATATATGTGAATGTAGTAAATTTACCTTGTTAGAGGGATTAAATTGCAAAGTTGTGGAACCTTTCAACTTATGAGAAATTAATGAAGATTCGGACTTGGGCTTGTTCCCTAATAATAATAATAATAATAATAATCATCATCATAATAAGAGTAGTAATAATAAAATTGTTGGTTTGCTGTCATGGACCAAGAAGGGGAGGAATTAAAAATGAACAAGTGACTTGGGTTATTAGTTATTACATTAGACCTATTAATCTATTATGGTGTAACATTGAATTTTCATGTTCGAACCGAGATTGTTGGAAATCACAACACTAAATAAGCCGTCATTTTTATCCATGCCCACTAACCCCTATATTTCCCCAACTCTGTCCAGAAATCTGAAATTTCGTCAAAAATACCCAAACCGGCCACTAAATTCGCGATTTCTAATTTTTATTAGAAACCGGCTACTAGACCGCCGGTTTCTAATAAAAATTAGAAATCGCGGGTTTAGTGGCCAGTTTCCATGATTAATTTCGGCCAGAGCTATTTAATAGCCGATTTCTCTCAAAACGTACAGTAGCCCCATTTTTAGAGAAGAAGAAAAGAGGAGAGAAAGAGAACGACGCGAAGAAGCGAATCTACAGTGATCTGCAGTATTTTTTGAACAGTACGTATAGTATTTTTGTACAGTACCTGTATTATTTTTGTACAGTACCTGTAGTATTTTTGTACAGTACCTGCAGTATTTTTGTACACTACGTATATACAGTAATTTCTACAGTGTTCTGTCAACAGTAATTTGTGTACAGTAATTTGTACAGTATTATGTCTACAGTAATTTGTCTATAGTAACATTTCAACAGTAATTTTTGTACAGTAAACATTGTACAGTAACGTTTTATTTTTATTATTATTATTTATTAGTGGATTATGAATAAAAAATGGATTACTTGAAAGATGTTTATCATTTACGACAATGTAGTTTGTTGGTCATGGCGTTGCTTGTTACATTACATTATAATGAAAAGTTTCTACATGATCCAGAAGGAGCATATTACTCCAAACCGCCATCGCATTCTTTTGTTGTTCAAGAGGGTACCTCCCTTTCGGGCTTAAAGTCTCAAATTTATGATTGTGTGGGTTTTAACCCGAATCGATGTGACTTAAAGCTGTCAACCCGAGCCATGAACGGACCAATGTATATCCAAGTTCCGATAGATAATGATCCTTTTTGGAGTCAATTGTGTAACAAGTTTAAGGAGCAGGGGTTTTCTTTTATGGAACTGTACGTGAAGAGAATTAAAAAAGACGAAAGTGGGAGTAGTTTGGGACAAAATTCGGTGGCGTCAAACTATGGACAAGAACGAGTCATAGAACAATACACCACTGTTGGTCCAAGTTTCCAACAACACCCAGAACCAGTTATGGACCCATACACCCCAGCTGGTCCAAGTTTCCAACCACACTCACCACCAGACATGGGCCCATACAACCCCGTTACTGCATATGCCGACCCATACACCCCCGTTGGTCCATATTTCGAGCCAACCCCTGAACCACCAATCCATAACACAATTCCATTGCCATTACCACAATCACCACTAAGAAAATCACCACCTCACTCCAGACCGTTACCAGTACCAGCAGATGAGCGTGCCGGGTCAGATTTTGAAAACATGAATGAAATTCCAGAATATACACTGGAAACGGCGGATGAATATGAAGGAGAATGGGATTCGGACCACTTGGAGGGTTTACGTGAAGATGGTGCTTCGGGGGGTGGAGAAGGATCAGTTCGTATCAACCCATTCAATAGCAGGGCCAGCACGCACCCGTTCGAATGCTTCAATGATACATCTGGCTTTCAAGAAGCTGATATCGGATTTTTCGGTGCCCGAATCACGTACAGTAGTGACCTGGCAGCCGGGCTATATTTTAGAAACAAAGCTGATCTGAATAAGAAGATTAACGAGTACCACGTTGATAAGAATCAGGAGGTTGAAAGGCAAAAAAACGACAAGACTCGAATGGTTGTGGTTTGTAAGAATAAAGATTGCAGTTTCAAACTCAGAGCTCAACCAACGGGTGACGGGGATGCATGGGTTATCACAGAGCAAAACCATCCTCACACATGCAGGACTGATCACACAAGGACAGACAATGCAATGCTTACTGCGTCCATTATTGCTGATATTATTGAGGATTCTATTAAAAAGGACCCGGCTATGAGCATCCAATCAGTCGCAAACTGTGTGAGGGTTAAATACAACAATTGTGAACCGAGATACAACCGATTGTGGAGAGGTCGTGAGCTTGCAATAGCACGACAATTCGGGAGTTGGGAGGGTTCATACAGCTTCTTGCCAAAATTACTAATAGGTATATGAGATAAGAATCCCGGCTCAAAGTACAAGTTTGTAACCAGTCCAATTCGAGAAAGCACAGGTGCAATTATGCAAGGTGTTGAACACTTCGTTGCAGTAGCCTGGGCGTTTGGTCCATGTATTGCAGCATTTCGATACCTGAGACCAGTGATCAGTATAGATGCATGTTTCATGTCTGGGCGTTATGAAGGGAGGCTTCTGATAGCTTGCGCATATGACGCCGAGAACCAGTTGCTGCCTCTGGCATTTGCAATTGTGGAGAAGGAGTCTGGTCCAACATGGGGTTTTTTTTTGCAGTGGCTACGGAACGAAGTGATTGGAGTTAACACTTTTGTATGTGTTCTATCGGATCAACACTTAGGAATTAGAGCTGCTCTTAACCTAGAATACGGATGGTCAGAAGAACTTTTTAAGCACAGATTCTGTTCACAGCATATTGCAGCCAACCTGGTAAGTAATTGTGGAGGAGACAAGTGGTACGGCCAGAGGTTCAGACGAGGAGCCAAGAAGAAGAAGCCGAGGAGGTTGAAGGAGATGTTCGAAGAATTCGCTATGGTAAGTACATTTTATAAATTTTCTTACATAATTCTTTAATAATTTCTCGTCCTTTTCTTTAATAATTTTCCTACCTAATGTTGTGCAGCTAAATCCAAGGTGTAATGCTTATTTGAAAAAGTATGGCAAGAAAAATCCTGATGACCCGTTCGAGTCGTCTAATTATGATAAGATCTTCCAAACATGTGATGGAGGTTTTCGTTTCGGAATCATGACAACAAACGGGTCGGAGTCATTGAACCATGTATTCCAGAAGAGCCGGAGACTGCCCGTAGCTGCGATTGTTGAGGAAATATTTTACAAATGCAATGCCTGGTTCGTACAGAGGAGGGCCCGAGCCATGGCACTAGCCGATGCGAATAAGCAATGGTCTGAACGGGTGGAAAAAAAGCTCAGAAAAAGATGGGAGAAAGCAACAAGGATGACTTTGGTCCCGTATACGCAGGGTGAAGGAAGATACCAAGTCTCCTCTCCTGATGAATATGTTCCGGTCTGCAAGCGCTCTGATGGCACCATGGACATTATTCATAGGGAGTTCTAGTACACTGTGACTCGTGGGCCAAATAGAACTATGGAGTGCACATGCAGAGGTATCCAACTAACATCTATTCCGTGTGTTCATGTGTTAGCAGTTTGTCGAAAACGAAATTGGGACGAGAACCAGTTTATTGCTGATTGGTATAGTGTCAACTATCTTCTCAGTACTTGGAATGGTATGTTTCACCCTTATGGAAATGCAGATGAATGGTCATTTTACGATGGAACTACAATAATACCTAACAAGAAATGGATTAGAAAGGGCAGAAGAAAACACACCCGACTCAAAATGACCATGGATGAGTTGAGCGGTCGCCAAAAGGGGCATACTGCTCGCCGTTCAACTACCGACCGACGTAGGAGAGGTACGTAACACTCACAAAATCCTATATATCGTTATAATTTCATGATTTAACTGACACATATATGAAATGTAGAGGCAAAAAATGCAGCAGCTGCGGAAGAAAAATGAGCGAATTCTTACAGGGGGGTCATCTGGGTCAAGGCGTAGCAGAACCACAAGTTCGTTGGATGCATCCATTATGTATGCCGAGGCAATAGGAGATGTCTTCTCAGTGCAGAGCCGTCAGTTGTCCAACCAAGGAGCCACTGGTAGCCATGCAGAGCCGTCAGTTGTTCAACCAAGGAGGTCATCTCTCAGGCTGCCAAGTACTGCAGGGTCGTCTATGTCTGCAGCAGATCCATTGGGTGCGCATGTAGAGCAGCCAAGGCGATCATCTCTCAAGATAGAACGAGCATCTGTTAGCCAAGCAGCACCATCTGGAGCGGAGGTAGAGCCAAGTAGTGCTCATGTACAACAAAGAAGGAGCTCGTCTTTTAGGCAACCAATGGCATCTAGTAGCCAGGCAGCGCCATCTGATACGCAACCAAAGCCATCAAAGAAGCCATCATTTGGGTCTCGAATGTTAGGTGGATTTCGTTTCAGAAAAAATAGTTGAACATAAGAGTGACTGTGAACTATTATTTTGAGAACTTATTATATGAACTTGTAACTTTTTTGAGAACTTCATTTATATTATCTTTGGTTTATTATGTTGCTTTTTTTAGGTGAAAACGATGAGCAAAAACACACCAAATCAATCGTCAGGTGCTGGCAAAGATAAATGGGAGAAGATGTTTCCTAAACACCAAGCCAATGATGAAGATGATTTTGCCGAAAGCCTTTACATCAAAATAAAACCAATGTTTCCAAAGAAAAATACAGGTAGGACTATCTCTCCGCCTCGTGCGACTGCGGCCGGCGAGGTCAAAACAAAAAATATATATATAAGACTGGCTCTTCGTCTGCTACGACTGAACCAGACTCAGACGTTGATTTTGTTCCATGTACCTTCCGTACGAGTTCTGAGAAGTAGTAATATTGCAATGTCTGTAATAATTATTTTGCGATCGTGATGTACTTTTAATTTCAAATTCTCTCGGAATTATCAATTTTAGAATTTTGATGTTATATGTTACGAATCGTTTTTAAGACAATAAATGTAAGTATCAAACGATATAGTAGGAACTCGTCACAAAATGTAAACGATATGTAAATGACAAACATAACAGATCCAAATGACAAACGACAAAGTAGGAAATATAAATAAATAGGCAGAGATAGATAATACAACCATAAAATAATAAAAATAACAGATCGAAATGTAAATACTACGGGAACAATAAAAGTAACAACCTATCATCATCTAAACGGAGAAGGGGAGTATCTCTGGGCTGGATGTCCTCTATTCGCTCTGTTGGCCACCTTCGTCCAGACCGCATCACTTGCAGCAATAGCAGCAGCCTCTGCCTCTCTCCTGAGACGTGATCCTGTCTCCCACGGATCATTATCCCCCATAGTAGTAGCTGGAGGAGGCGGGGGTGTAGAGAAGATAGAGTCTGCCAGTCCATCCGCAAAGTCAGAAGGGGCCTGTGACCCGCTAGTCTCGCCATCGTGTGGCATCGCCGTAGGGTATCGTCCCGGCTGTGAAGGTGATAGGGCCTCAATCTCATCGAAACTGATAGTCACCCCATGATCCTCCATATGGTCGTAAGATGCAGACTCGTATGGCGGTGGCGGCGGTGGCATGCTAGCTGGACCCTGCAAACCAAATAATGATATAAATTTTTGTATTAGTGGCAAAAGTTGAACTAACTTGACTCATAACAAATACGACTTACCGGTGGCTGCACTGGACGTCCCTCAGAGTTATAGTAGGCAGTCCAGCCAGAATTAGACAGCACCCACTGATAATAGTCCCAGTCTGCATCCACACGGGGTGGAGATGGCATATCCCGAGTGAATACGGCCGGTGCATCTGGCTCGTCTGGATCTACTGCTCGCCAATCGATGTTCTCTCCGGCGTCGCGCAACATGCTGATCAGACGCCCAACAGATCCGGCATCCTCAATGAGTTGGCCATGATCTTGCAACTGACTCCATCCAACTCTTCGCCAGCCCTTCACCCCGAGCATCTTGATGGCATGCGCAGCGCCTTAATCGGCAGTAATATCTGAACAAAAAAACATATATTAGTCAACATATTTATGTAATTACCGTTTAATGAACATATAATATAAAGGTGTTGGATTAATTACCCAGCGAGCCCAGCGACGTCCGGTAGGCTGGTGACCTGATAGATCCTCTTGCAGTGGCTGGCGGAGATATGCACCATAATCGCCCCTCAGATATAATGACCCCCCGCCAACCCTGTAGTATCAAGTCCTGTACCTCAGCAGATGAGATCCTGGGGTCTGAGTCATCTCATCAGGCATCTGATATATCTGAGGCTCAGCCGGAATCTCAGACTCTACGTAATAATTTGGTAACTGGAGGCGCCAGTTTCTTTCCATAGCGCCGGCGTGCGACATCCTGCCAATTAAATGTTAGTTGCAATGAAAATGTAACAGATAATTTAGAGGTTATCGATAATTAATTAAATTTCTTACTTGTGCAGTCTCCTGATCTCCTGCCTGGGTAATGCCGGCTCCACTGGGATCAATGGCTCCTCTCCGTACTGCCGAAGTACCCGATCTGGATAGTGGTGCTCCACTATCCAGAAGCAGACTAGCGGGCCTCAGTACCACCAGCTGTCACGCTCCTCAAGACAACGAAGAGGCAACTCCTCAGCCGCATACAGATCTGCGTATGGTGTCCACTGCACTTGCGACTCGTCCAGGTTATTCAGCTGTAAACACACCAACCTAATACCTACGGTGCCTCCGTGCCCCTCATCCCGATAGTGGTGGATACCATACCAACGGTGGCCGTAGACCGGCCATCGCTCCAGATCATCTTGCGGCTGTCCCCAAACTGGCTCTGGCTTATTTGGCATAGGACGGCCCACCGGTAGCCGTGACCATGACCAATGCTGCAACAAAAGAACCGGCTCGTACACCTGTTTGGCCTTCACCTGTATTTCGGAAGTTATAAGTCGTAATTCTATTTGACTAATTGATGAAATAATTAAGTAACAAACAACATAATAACTAACCTGACAAGCAGTGCAGAGGCTACGGTACAGCTGTGCTAACACAGCTCCACCCCAGTTGTAGGCCGGCGGGTTATCAAAGTCCCTCAAAAGTCGCAAATACATCATGGGGATGCCATCGCCGCTGGCATCAGGAAACATAACAGTACCGAAGAGGTCCATCACGTAACCCCGGGTGTATCTGTAAAAAAAAAGTAGATGGTTAGTATTATAATTACATAAGTTAATTAACAGATGAAAAATAAATTATTATTATTATTATTACCTCCGAATCTCCAGATCACTAGAGGCATCCGTCTTCTGCATGTGATAACTGGACTTCTCCTTATCGGCCCGTAGCTGTGTCGGATCTGCTCCCAAATACTGATCGATGTCATGGGCGAAGTCTCTGCTGTCAGATACTCCGCCTACGGGAATGCCCCTGATTGGCAAACCCCAGAGGGCACTCATGTCCTGCAACGTGACAGTCATCTCCCCGAAAGGCATATGGAACGTGTGCATCTCGGGACGCCATCGCTCAACAAATCCTGCGATGAGAGATGCATTGATGGAGGGAGTCGTGTCCCGCAGGATGGACACAATCTGATATAGTCCCAGCCGGATGAGATATGGGTCCATCTGTGAGAAGTACTGCATCCGAAGGACATAAAAATTGACTTCCATCAGATAATCGTCCTGCGTTGAAAGCCAACAAAAGTATTACATAATGTATACAACAAAATTTAAACTTCGTATATGGACAAAAACTAGCATACCTCAACGGAAGCCAATGATACCCTGTGCTCGCGGTGGGGCATCCATAAGAGAGGGCTGAAGTGCTCGGTACTGGTGGTGTCAATCGGCGCCTCAACCTGTGGTGCACGTCTGGGCCGTCCTCTACCTCTACCTCCAGCCATTCTAAACTTAAATTATGTAAAAACGCGTTAAAATTAGCTAAATGAGCTAATTATACTATTTTATACTATTATTTTCGAATTAGGCTAAGTTATATAACTATCCGAAATTATACAAAATTTTATCAAGTTCGATAACTATACTAAATTATATCCTAATTTATAACAAACCATAATTTGTACCCAAATTATACCTTAATTTATAACTATACTAAACTACCTAATTTATAAAAAAAAATTAACATTTCTAATGAATTGGTAGCAATTTATAACAATTTCTAACAAACGGTAGCAATTTATAACAATTGGTAGCAATTTTTTCCTAATTTATAAAATAAATTGGAACATTTCTAATGAATTGGTAGCAATTTATAACAATTGCTAATAAATTTTAACAATTTCTAATAAACGGTAGCAATTTATAACAACTAGTACCAATTTCTAATAAATTATAACAATAGTCAACAATTGGTAGCAATTTATAATAAATTTATAACAAGTTATAACAATTGGTAGCAATTTCTAATAAATTTTAACAATTTCTAACAATTGGTACCAATTTCTAATAAATTTTAACAGTTTCTAATAAATTTTAACAATTTTCAACAATTAATACCAATTTCTAATAAATTTTAACAATTTATAACAATTGGTACCAATTTCTAATGAATTAAAACAATTCCTAAACAATTTATAACAACTGATAGCAATTTCTAATTAATTTTAACAATTTATAACAATTTGTAGCAATTTCTAATAAATTTAAACAATTTCTAAACAATTTATAACAATTGGTAGCAATTTCTAATAAATTTATAACAACTTATAACAATTGGTACCAATTTACAACTATTTTGGCCTACTGAATAATATAAAATAATATATAGGGACTTACTTGCAAAAGCAGGAAGAAAAGGAGAAATCTGGGAGAAAGAGAGAATGTGAGGAGAGATAGTGTGAAATTTGATGAAATGAATTGTGAGGAAATTTCGGAACAATGCACACATATATATAAAATTATTTTTTTTGAGCGACCGGCCACTAAATCCGCAGTTTCTAATTTTTATTAGAAACCGGCGGTCTAGTAGCCGGTTTCTAATAAAAATTAGAAATCGCGAATTTAGTGGCCGGTTTGGGTATTTTTGATGAAATTTCAGATTTCTGGGCAGAGTTGGGGAAATGTAGGGGTTAGTGGGCATGGATAAAAATGACGGCTAAATAAGGAATTAAGAAATTAACTAATATTTAGTAAAGGTAAAAGGATGCCATTAGTTAATATGTATACACTACTAGAATATCCGTTATTTCCAAGTCTGGAAAATGGCTTTTTCCATGGGCATACTCTTGGAAAAAGGCCTAAAATCGTCATTTCCAAGCGCCACCCTTGAAAAAACTACCGTCGCTAATAGCCTCGTTGGAAATAGTATGTATTTCCATGAGCACCGTTGGAAATACTCATTTCCAACCTTTTCCATGAGACTACTCTTGGAAAAAGGGCCCATGGAAAAACTATCAGGCTTTGCCCTCGTTTGGAATATTTCCAAGGGGAGATGCCCTGGGGCCCACCTTAGCTTTTCCAAGGAATTCCAGTGGGGGACCCACCTGAGTATTTCCATGGAAGGGGAACGTGGGTCCCACAAAGTATTTGCAAGGGAAGTGAATGTGGGTCCCACCTGAGTATTTCCATGGGAGGGGAACGTGGGACCCCTAAGTATTTCCAAGGCAAACTATATGGGACCCACTTGGGTATTTCCAAAGATAGTTTACGAGGGTCCCACCCCGGCATATCCATGGCCAGCGGAAGTGGACCCCATCTAGTCAGATCTTGGCGCTATATTTTTGGAATTGATAGGTGTTTTTTTTTTCCTTGGATATACCCCTGGAAATAATCGCCTGAATGTCTTTATAACAGATTTTCCTCATTCATCAAATCCCCTTGTACCAACCCGGTACTCCTTGTCAATCCCCAATTCCCATCGAAAATTATAAACATAAACAAATGCCTACAAACATATATAAAACACATCTTACAAATATATAAACAACACATTAACCAGTACATCATAAAGCATTAGCATAATCAGCAGTGTCACAAAAAGTATGAAAACCCCATTACATTAGCAGCCATGTATACTTGCACATTGCTCGTATACCCAAAATATACCCACTATGAGTTAACAAAAATTCACATAATAAGTGACCACCTAGTTTGTTGATATGTTACAAGTTGGAAATTCACAAAATGCTGCCCTGTTCGACTTTAGTTCTAGTTCAAGTTGGAGGTAGATTGCCCCACCATTCATCCCCCTCTACAAGTGCATCATTTCCAATTGGAGCATTCAAGAGCGCTTGGAAAGTCCCTCCTTGATTTGGTTGCATTGGAAAAGGTATACCCTATATACACCACATATTCAGAGACATGTTATTGAGGATATTTTTTGGATGTACAGCCTCAAAGTACTGAATTTTACAAGGGCAGGCATTGGAATCACTAAAATATCTTAAAAATTAAGGATTTTATCCAATTTTCCACCATATATACCACTAGTTCATGTAACTGCACTGGTTAAGTGGTGCGGAGTTAGAGATACTTAAATCTGATTATACCTCAAGTCTTATATTTTGATGTTAGGAGGTATCAAAATTAACTAAAGAAACATGTGACAGTAGCAACATTAACCCTCATTTAGGTGGGCCATTTTGAGAATGATATAAATGTGAGAAAAAATAAAACTTTCGGCAACTACTTACATGGGAGATGGGGGTAATAATATGTGAAGCTCCATCTGTAGATAGTTGAAAGGGGGGTTGTTGACCCTAACATTTAAAACACAAAAATCCCCATGTAATAATCCATCGATCTAAATGTTTTTAATTTTTTGAAATTTACGTCATTCAGATGACAATTTAATTATTGTACCTGAAGAGCAGGCAAATCTCCAATGGCAGCTTGCTCAGTTCTAGAAGTGGTTGCCTGAGCCTAGGTTTAACAAAGGGCAAGGTGTAATGTTTAACAAATTCCATATGCCAAATAACCACCTACTTGCTGGATTTTATCCGTACTGGTGTAAGATAAAGACCTTTTTTTTTATCTAAACTTATGAGACAACCACACAAGCAAATGGCTAAATTTGATTTGTGACCCCGCTCAGCTATTCAAATTAATGTCATAGAAAGTAGTGCATTAAGATGCAAGTTTTTACTGGAAACAATTTAGAAGTTCATCTTTGTAGCCCAATATGAATCATATATGACAAAGTTATAATACAATGTATTATCAAATATTGAATATTTTAACCCTAATTTATTAACAATAAATAAGACCTCAAATTGGAATTTGAAAATACCTGGAAATTGGGTTTTTGTACTTTTAACCATGTGAATAATTGGTTGAAGTACAAGTCATGAGTGGCCATTTTTGTTTCTCTCTCAGCCTTCTCCTCTTCTTGACGGCGGTTGCGGTCAGCTAATAGCATCGCTACTTCTGCGCGTGTAAACATCGTCTGCTCCCCATTGTTTGTCACACCAGAAATAGAAGATGCGGTGTGGGTGGGCCCGGATCGGGTGGTTGCTGTTTGGACTTTGTTTGGAAGCATGCTTCCCAATCCTCGTACCCTACCATGGCTTGGCCCGTCATAAGCTGAGAGAAACATGTTGGTCTCATCCATGTCGGAATTGGCCTCATCAGCCATCATGCCCCTCACCTTGTGCTATTAGTTGTTCCAAAATTTAAAATAGATGAAAAATGATAATTGCACAATCAAACCTCAGCCCTGTGTACTGTACATGGTGTACTTACACTGAAAAGGTTGGACTAAAATTTAGTTGGCATGATCAGCCATGATGTCTCTCACATAGTGTACTTAACCAAAATCTAACAAATTACCTTAATGATCAGCCATCATGTGTCTCAGTTTTTTTTATGAGTAGGTCCAATTAAAATCTAACAAATTACCTTAATGATCAGCTATTAAGGTTACTATTTCTATCAAATACAAGAAATAAAATGGAATTACCACTTATGTAGTAGTTGGCACCGATGCAGGAATAGACTAACCAATTTGCTACTGTTTCTATGCAACTAGAGTTCCTAATTTGGGTCAGCATTATTTGGGCAGCGATTGATTTGTTACTTTGTTATTTTGAGGTTGTTATGAACTGAGGTAATAGTGGCTGAACTGTAATTTGAGTTCTGCAACTTACATAAGCATTGTGTGATGTTGTGTTGGTAAATTGTAGGGAGTTGATATCCAAATCCGGAATGTCTACGCATATCTCCTCAGTACTTGCTGCCCGTATTTCGTCACCATCCCCATTTTCATTGTTTTCCTCCGTTCCAGACACCTCTTTCATAGCATCTTCAATTTGGGCGACAACCAGTGATTTTCCATCTATTTTACGGCAATGAATGTGGGCAAAAAGCTGTACTTTCGACGGCTCTTTTCCTTTGCACATTTTTGTCTCCACAAGACAAGGAGTGAACAAGACAGTGGTAAAGGTTAGATGAAAATGTAAAAAACAAGTATTGTTAAGCTGAAAACATAATTGTTCATGACGCTTACCAACATTCGAAAGTGCTGGTGTGAACTTGCAGACCCGCCATGGTGTGCTGTACGTCCGCGAGCTGATCAGTTAGCCCAGTTTTGTCTACTAACCCCTTGCCATTTCTCTGTGAACCAAATATCACACAAACCATGCCAGTTGGGGTGGTCTAGGCACCAATGCGGAACCGCAGCCTTCCATGCTTGCAAGTTTCTGCCACAAAGTTTAATGCATTTTTGCCTCGCCTCGTGAAGCTCCTCGCTGTACCGTTTAGTCGCTATGGCCTCCATAACATCCCGACAATGGTCGGGGTCCTCATTGTCACGGTACCTGAATTTCTTCTGTAAAAACATATATATGCACTGGCTTAATAGTGGTTATGCTTATTGTAATTAGTTAAGTGGTACTACTATAATTATATTGAAATAGAGTTAGTTAGTGGCATTTTAGTAGAGAATCATTTATTTAATTCTTCAATTCTTCAATAGAGAATCATTTCTTAGTTAGTGGCATTTAAGTGGTACTACTGTGTCTATTAACAAAAGATTAATAGAGAATTATTTCTTCAATTCTCTCTTCTTCTCTATTAGCTTCTCTGTTTACAGTGGTACTTGTTTTAAAATCTAAATTATTGCCGCACAACAGCCACTGTTAACTTTTAGGGTGAGGTTCACTTAGGTATTGTTCAGCTGAACCTTAATTACTCAATTATAATCCTGTAATCGGTCAATAGGTTGTCCAATTAGATCAAATAAGCAGCTCTTATTGCACTTGTGGTGTTGAGTCCTAATAAGCTTAGTACACAGGGGGCATTATAGTTGGTACTGAGAAGGGCAGTTCTTATTTTATTGGGGGGATCCTAATGCACTTGCAGTTCTTAGTCCTAATAAGCCTTAAAACCAGATTGGGGGCATTAGAATTGTACTTGCGGTCATCATTGTATGACAACTGACAAGTGCCTTTACGATGGTCAATCCGTAATAAAATATAATTAGTAAAAGAAAGGTTACCAAAAAGAGAAACTCAATATTATCCTTTATGGTTTCATCAAAGGCATTGAAGGTCCTCAATGGTCCCGGCATATGTCGAAGGGCAAGCCTATTAACAGCAACTTGAGTTATATTATGTACCGTAAGAGCCAAATACGGGACAGTCCATATGAAATTTCAAAATTGAAATAAACTACTCCCTTGGTGGTGTAATTTATATTTTTTTTCCACCACCCATCTATTAGGGTTTTAATTTATGCATCACATTGATTTAGATAAATGAGACATTTGCGCCAATTGGGAAATGTAAAATGTGATTTAGAGGAGGCTAAAGTTCAGGTGGCAATTGGCCAGTAATAAATGCACAGAATAATGGGAATGTTTATACACACCAATTTATCTAATTGAAAGTATATGTACCTAGTAATTGCTGCCGTGATTTGATTTGGATTTTCGTCGCATGTGAACTCGCGATCCCCAACTGGCCAAATGATCGGGCGGTCTCCCAGTTGATCGGTCGACTTTCGGATAATTCCAGGGCCTCGTCCTCTCTTCTTTGGGGGTGCTGGTGGTGCAATTTCTGGGCCTGGGCTAGCATTTGAAGGCTCACCAGCATCAAGTACAGCCTGTGATGAACGCTTTCTCTTTGAGTATTTTTTGCAAGTTGCTCTTTGTAGACCAGTTTTTCTGGGGGCCATTTGTGCTGTGTTAAAAACCAAGCAAAGCTGTTAGTTACATATAAGTAGTCATCCTACCAACACAGACCAAAAATAAAAGGAAAATTTCCTGTTTACTCATCTAAACTTTAAAAACATCTAATTTCCCCCATCAAAAAATTGACACTTCTTATTTCGCCCAATGTCTAAGTTGAAATCCTTTCTTATTTCCCCATGTGTCGATTAAATCTGAAAAAATTGTAGCTGAATGTATACATCTAATTTTAAAACATGTATTAAATGTCTATTTTGCGCTTCTTATAAAACTAAAATCACCTTTCTTCTTCACCTTATTGCTGCATTAACTTAGAACTGAAAGTCACATAAAAAAAAAATACTCCCCAAAATTGGACAAGCAAGCAGAGCACTAAGAGAGATTGATTTTAAGCAATCGGTCAAGTAGAGAGAAGAATGAAAAAGAAGACTGGTAATTAATTAACACAGAGAATAAAGGAATAAGAGAAAAAAGGTAACTGGTAAACCCTTATTTCCATTGATCTTGTATAAATCATTTGCATAATCAAGTTAGTACCCTTTTGTAAGTGAGGGAAACAAGATAAAGAGAAACCCTTGTGTAATTGCACAGATCGGTTTACTAATCAAATCTCAACCCTTGTATAAATCTGAACCCCTGTCTCAATTAATTTCCTTTCTCGCTCAATTCAGTTCAATAGGAATAAAAGAGGGAAAGAGAATTCAATTTAAGCGTGTAAAGGCAAAACCCTAGACAAGGAGGGCCCTTGCTTTCAACTTGCTTTTATTTGGGATTACCAGATGAGTTCCGATTTGATGTAGTTTTGGAAGTTCTCTTTCCACTTGCTTTCAATCCGTCTACGATATTTGTTACCAGATAGACAAGGAGGGCCCTTGATCGTTCTGCGTTGTGATTTTTTTGGGGGGAGTTGGGATATAAGGGGAGGCTGAAATTGAGGTGACATTGGGAGGGAGATTTGGGCGGCCAACGAAATTTTTTGGAAGGCTTTGGGGGGGGAGTTGAAGCTGGTGACATTGCAGCGCCGATGATTTTGGAAACCTAGATGCGTTTGGGTCAGTATCCTCTGAGATATCTCAATTTTTGCCTGACCGACGTGTCCGGTGCCTATTCAGGGAACAAACATGGGTCAGTATTATTTGAGCTTTGAGATTCGTGTGGAATGTATTTGAACGATTAAGATATTCCAAAAAGTCACTCAAAGTTTGAGATATCTCAGAGGATGCGAATTCGATGCGTTTTGGGGGGGAAGGTGAAATTTCTAGGGTTAATATAATAGCACGGTTTATTCTTGATGCAGTCTGATATCCAAGTATAGCAGGGGGTATTGTATGTGTTGCGCACTGCATGTATTGAATTATGCTTTGTTAATTTCTCTGGCAAAAATTGAAAAGGAGCTGTAAAATTTACAGAGCAATTTGTTCTTCTTGTAGTTCTCCTCACCCATTGGAAGCTCTTGTGATGTTGTAGGATGAGAATTGCTCCAATTCAATTAGGCGCTGTCAATAATTCTTATAGAACATGTATACAGCAGATACTTGCATATGATTTGGGGAAACTAATTTAATTATGTCAATATTATATATGTTTAAAGTTTATAAAAAGTGAAAATCAGATCCAGATTTAAATATTGTATGCATTTAAATACTTCGTTATCTTCCTATCACACCACGATTGCAAATGATGTATATGACCGCAGCATCTGCGAAGAATATGAGATGGCACAAGGAAGGTGTGCGTCACAAATCCCCGATGATGGTGCACCCGGCGGATGCCGAGGCTTGGAAGCATTTTGCTCGTATGAATCCCACCTTCGCAGAAGAGCTTCGAAATGTTTGGTTGGGTCTCACAACGGATGGGTTCATGCCATTCAACTCGAGTGCAGCTCCATATTCGTGTTGGCCGGTATTTGTTTTCCTGTATAACCTACCACCTGAGATGATAATGAAAGAAGATAGCATGTTTCTCACCCTAGTTATCCCGGGACCGAAGCATCCGGGTCGGGACATTGACATTCTTCTCGAACCTTTAATCGACGAATTGAAGCTTTTGTGGTTAGGTGGAGAAATGACATGGGATGGATATAAAAAGGAGAATTTCAAGATGCATGCACAACTACTTTGGACAGTGAGTGATTACCCTGCTTATGAGATGCTATGTAGTTGGGGTACCAAAGGTTGGTTGGGGTGTTTTTATTGTATGGGAAGACAAAAGCATTTCAACTTCGGTATGGTGGAAAAGCAAGTTGGTTCGATTGTACAAGGTGCTTCCTACCTCCGAATCACGCATTTCGACGAGATAGAAAGAATTTCAGAAAAGGCAGAATCGAGAATGATTCGGCGCCACCGAGATTGACGGGTGAGCAGCTTCTCGATATAGTGAGTTTGATTCCAGATATTAAATGGGGTAAGGATGGTAACTTACAACAGATTCCGGGTTACGGTGATACCCATCATTGGCAAAAGAAGAATATTTTTTGGAGTTTACCCTATTGGAAGGATAATTTGTTGCAGCACAACTTAGATATGATGCATTTGGAGAAGAACTTCACAGAAAATATTATATACACATTATTAAGCATGGGAGGCAAAACCAAGGATAATGAAAAAGCAAGAAAAGATTTAGCTATTTATTGTGATCGCCCCACCCAACACCTAATTCCGGTGGATGGCAATCTGGGAAAGATGAAGAAACCAAAGGCTCCCTTTGCGCTCAATGCAGATGATAAGAAGATTGTTTTAACATGGCTCAAGGATGTAGTGCGGTTTCCAGATGGTTATGCATTCAATTGGTCAAGATTGGTTAACCTAACCACTAACATCTTCACTGGGCTTAAAAGTCATGATTTACATGTCTTCATGGAGCGCCTCCTCCTCGTTGCTTTCCGAGACTTTGTCACAGATTCCGTATGGGACGTTTTATGTGAGATTTCCGCCTTCTTTAGAGAGATTTGTGCAAAGGAAATTGATCCAAACCGTATTGCAACTTTAGAAAAAGATTTTGTTGTCACAATGTGCAAGGCCGAAAATTTTTTTCCACCGGGTTTCTTCAATTCAATGGAGCATCTTGCGCTGCACGTAGCATATGAGGCGAGAATGGGAGGGCCAGTAGGGTCTCGATGGATGTTTCCATGTGAAAGGTAAGCAATGGTTTCGAATTAGTTTTAACTCCCCCTAAAAGAACCCTAAGCTTAAATATTGTTTCTATTTTAAAACCTTATTAGTATATGCAACAACAAGCACTTACCCATGGTTTCAATGACAGGCGCAACAAAGAACAGAGGATGAGAGTCACAAACAAGGCGCATGTTGAGGGTTCAATTGTAGAGGCTACAATTGCCAAAGAAATTGGCACATTCTCCTCTAGGTACTTTGCAGAAAAATCTAACATTGGCCAAGGACAAGTTGAAACAAGTAATCTTTCGACGGGAAAACTATCGATATTCGACACTCCGACCCATTGCACTGGCGGGAAAAGACGAAGGACTCTATCTGAAGCATATTTTAAGGCCGCACACACCTATGTCTTCCTCAATTGTCCGGAAATCTGTGAGAAGTACATGGGGTACAATCTTGTAAATTTTATTCTTGTGATTCCAAAATAAATTGTTCTAAAACATATCAAAATCTAAAATTTTGGCATTTTCAAATTTGCAGAGAGTTTGATACATGTATGCTCAACTCTGGAGTAGCCACAAGCACACATGATCTACTACAAATTCGTCAAGATGGTTTCGCAACTTGGATACGGAAAAAGGTAACCAACTCTTATGATGAATGCGATTACTACATACGAATGGCAGGAATCAATCCTAACAAAGAGGCAAACTTCTACGAAGGGTGCGAAGTCAACAGGTATCTATTCCACACACAAAAATATGGGGAGAACAAGTCAACTCAAAGTAGCGGTGTTTGTATCAAAGGAGAGTGGGATGCAAACAGCACACAAATCGACTACTATGGAGTACTCCAAGATGTCATTGAGCTACAATATGATGCCCAAAAGGTGATTCTCTTTAGGTGTGATTAGTTTGACATAATAAACGGTGTAAAGGTCGACCGCAAACATGGTATTGTCGAGGTTAAGCATACTTCTCGCCTTACAAATTACGAGCCGTTTGTATTAGCGGCTCAAGCAACACAAGTATGTTACCTACCATATGCATCCAAAAAGGCCGAGAGACGACCATGGTGGGTGGCAATGAAAACAAGTCCGAAGTCGAGGTTTCATGCCGAGGGCGAAGATGCTAACCTTGAATTTTACCAAGAGGAAAGACCGGATAATCCTATTGAGCCAACAATTGGACAAGACATTGATTGGGATGGTATGGGAGGTCGAGAAGAAGAGTTTGAGATAGTTAACGATGTGACGGACCTACCATCGACAACAAGAAATGAACCGGGAAGTTTGCCGAGGGGCGATAATGACATAGAGGAAGGTGAGGATGAGAATGACATAGAGCAAGATGATGAAGAAGATTGCATAGACTCCGATGATTCCGATGAAGAGTATTAATAGGTTAAGCAACATACAAATGTGTTAGAATTTTCATTTCATTTTACTTTAGTTTTAAATATCAAGCAAAATAATTTGGTCATATGGCTTTTCTAACCTTGTTCTCTCTTTTTGGTTTGCAACAGGTGTGTACACAAGTCATTCCAATTGAGCTCTGAAGTATTGCTTGGATCTCTTATTTTGCTTATTCTGCTGTGTTTGTTTGTTGTTGTTTTTAATCTGGTTTGTAGTTCAAACTGTAAGAATTTTTTATGTTTGTTGTAACTTCTGATAGCTACTATCAGTTTTTCTCAAAAAAAAAGTATTGCTTGGATCTATCAAAAGTTTTTGTATCTAAATTTAATGGCTTAGTCCAAATACCTGTGTCTATGTTTTCAATCTATTGTTTCATTTTTAATATATCAATTACATATTGCTGCCTGCTGTGATTTAGTGTTGTTCAACATTCAAAGGGACACATAAACAAAACAGAAACGGGACCTGTCTGCAGGAACTTTACTTTTTCCAACGGTAGCCTCATGGAAATAGTAAGACTAACTATAAAATAATATAAACTGATTCAATAACACATTTCCAAGAGCACATTGCTCCAGTATTTCCATGAACCATAACTATAAAATAATATAAATATACTAGACAACATATTTTCAAGGGTAGCTCATGGAAATAATATGTCTCCCAAGCCCCATCTTATTTCCATGAGCATGGGCTGAGGTATTTCCATGGGTTACCAATAAAAAAATAGTATTTGGGCTGCTAGGCGGGTCATGAGTCATGCAAAAGTATTTCCAAGGGTGGATATGAAACATTTCCAAAGGCAGATATGAGAGATTTCCATGGGCTACTTTTTCCATGAGTGTACCGTTGGAAATCGTTAAATGTGTCAGACAGCCCGATTGTATTTCCAAGAGTCATTCCTCCCCTTGAAAATAAGATATGCTCCGCATGGAAATAGCGAAAATTCTAGTAGTGATACTTTACTTGTTAAAATGTTAATAGGAAATGTAATATATACTAATATGTAATTATCATTAATTACATGTAAGTAACTATAACTATTATGTCTAACTTATTAGAAACATAACATTTTCAACATTATTTATTTACTGCAACTTAAGTTACCACATTATATTTATACAACAAAATCAAAACACTCATACCGTAACTTTAATTAGAATAATAACTTCTAATCATAAATATAATTTAAACTTAATATGTTGTTAATTAAATAAGAACAATTAATTAACAACATAAATTATCGTATGATTAATACAATAACTTTAAAGTAATAAAATTTGTTTTAAACCAAAATCTTAAATTTAATAAGGCATTAAGTTATTTAAGAATAATTTATATACTAAATTTTAATCAAAAACTTAGTTTAAATAAGTGTCCACTAATTAGAATAAAATTTACGAAATTTAAGTTCAAATATAAATTTATAAGTTGTTAATTAATTAGTACAATTAGTTAACAATGTATTTTTATTCTATATACATAGTTTAAAATAATTTCAAATTATTCCTAATCAAAGGAATTAAATTACTAATTGTATCTCTATTTTTTATACATATGAAATACGCCTAATTTTTGTACTAATTAAGATAGTAGACAACCAACGTACATTCATATTATAGGTATTAAGAATATATATATATATATAGAGGAGGGATCCAATTACACTCTTTTTTTTGACACATCGTGACATTGTTTTTTTTATAGGTTAATTTTGCAATTTCAAAATGCAAATAGTCAATCCAAACCGTTCAAAATGATTGATATACTAAAATATGCTTGAAGATCAAATTTTACATTTTTCTGAATTTTTTTACTATTTATTAAGATGGTTACAAAATCGTTGTTTTTCAATGGTCCGAAAACAACGATTTTGTAACCATCTTAATAAATAGTAAAAAAATTCAAAAAAATGTAAAATTTGATCTCCAAGCACATTTTAGTATATCAATCATGTTGAACGGTTTGGATCGACTATTTGGACTTTGAAAATGGTAGGTGTCAAAATGTGTCAAAAAAAAAGGTGTAACTTGATCCCTCCTCATATATATATATATATATATATAGAGTAAATCTACGGTGTGACGTGCTCACCAAGAGGGTTTGGTGAGCACAACTCCAAAAATACATCGGATCGGCTTCAAATGACGAATCCAAACCGTTGAAATCCATGTACTTCGTGAGTGATGCATGTACATGCAAAATTTTAGAAGTTTCGAATTAATTTGCTACGAGGTCAAGTGGTCAAAGTAATGATGAAAAATGAATATATAAAACAACTAATAGAATAACTTATTAAAAAATTCATTACTTTGACCGCTTGACCTCGTAGCAAATGAATTCGAAACTTCTAAAATTTTGCATGTACATGCATCACTTACGAAGTACATGGATTTTAACGGTTTGGATTCGTCATTTGAAGTCGATCCGATATATTTTTGGAGTTGTGCTCACCAAACCCTCTTGGTGAGCACGTCACACCCTAGATTTACTCTATATATATATTTATATATATATGAGTAGAACTAGGGTGCTCCTAAGTTCACCCAACCTCTTGTGAACTTGACTCTAAAATATATCGAATCGACTTTAAACGATGAATCCAAACCGTTGAAATCCTTCTACCTAATGATTGATGAGTTTATATGTGAAAATTTTAAAGTTTTGAATTAATTTAATATAGAGTCAAGTGGTCAAAGGAGTCCAAAAAATGAATGCATTAAAATTAATTTATAAACCTTAAACTTTTGACCACTTGACTATATATTAAATTAATTCGAAACTTTAAAATTTTCACATGTAGACGTATCACTCATTAGGTAGAAGGGTTTCAACGGTTTGGATTCATCATTTAAAGTCGATTCGATATATTTTAGAGTCAAGTTCATAAGAGGTTGGGTGAACTTAGGAGCACCCTAGTTCTACTATATATATATATATATATATATATATATAGTAGAACTAGGGTAAATGTAATTAGCTAAGTAACACGTTTTAATCATATAATTATTATAGTAAATGTAATTGTCATAGGAATTAACATAAGTAAATAATAAAATGTATTTCTGATTCTCATAATACAGGACAGATAGGTAATTAAGTAACACATATTTTTATCAAATAAGTATCTATTAGGCTTAATTAGTATAGTAAATAATTTCTCAAACTCGAATCGGATCAGTCGGATATTTTTATTATGACTTATTTTAATTATTTAAACATAAGCTATAATTAAAGCAGTTGAAATAATTTAAAATAAAGTTAATATTAAATTACTATAGTGAACGACGTAGTTATCTTATGAATATTGCGATGAAATAAATTATGTAGAACAATTTATCTTCAAATTAAAAATATAACAAGCTGTTTTATCTTCAAAATAAATCAAATCAAATTAAGTTAAATTAATATAAAATTAATTATGACAAATCCGGACCAAGTCAAGCTAACTAAGTCGGACATCGTAGTTAATTAAATACGTTTGAACGCTTAAATAAAAGAAACTAAATGGGGGAGTGTTGCGAGAATTTAGTGTAGATTCTTATTAAAATTACCTTACGATATACAGGTCAACAGACCTACCTTGATTTCGACTCTTGTACTGATTCTGTGGATGACTATGCCGGAGCAGGCGAGGATTATGCAGGCTACACCGGTGTATAACTCTTGCACACACTTCTCGCTGAGTATACAGGTGTGGGATATCTTAATTACTTTTTGTGGCGTACTCTTACTAGTCGACCACTTAACCTGTTATATGCACTTTAAATTAATAGCTGCATTAGATCATGCTTATTCTTTTGAACTGTATATAGGATTTGCATAATCTCCTTCAAAGAAAAAATTTACTTTTTTTATTAGGAGTAGAGTAATTAATTTAGTTAGACTATTATACTAGGTAGGAGCATTGTTGTCTTCTTCGCGTAGAGGACAATATACTACTATTATAACCAATCATATGCATAGTGAGTGTGAGAAAGAAGACTGTTAAGCACAAGAACAAGTGTAAATGAGGTTCATAAGCACAAGATTATGGGCAAAAGAGGTTATTAAGCACACAGACAACGCCAATTGAGGTTGTTAAGTACACAAACAAGGGCAAATGAGGTTCCTCACCACAATAACAAATGCAAATAAGGTTCATAAGCGCAAGATCAAGGGTAAATTATGTTGCAAAGCGCAAGAACAACGACAAATAAGGTTGTTAAGCATCAGAACAAGTGTAAATGAGGTTTATAAGCACAAGATCAAGGGCAAAAGAGGTTGTTAAGCACACAAACAAGGGCAAATGAGGATCCAAAGCACAAAAACAAATGCAAATTAGGTTCATAAGCACAAGATCAAGGGCAAATTATGTTGCAAAGCGCAAGAACAACGACAAATGAGGTTGTTAAGCACAAGAACAAGTATAAATAATGTTGCTAAGCACAAGAACAAGAGCAAAATAGATTAAGAAGCATATGAACAACGACAATTGAGCTTGCTAAGCACACGAATAAGGGCAAATGAGGTTCCCAAGCACAAGAACAAATACAAAAGAGATTCATAAGTACAAGATCAAGATCAAAAGAGGTTGTTAAGCACACAAACAATGCCAATTGAGGTTTTTAAGAACACAAACAAGTGCAAATGAGGTTCCTAAGCACAAGAACAAATGCAAAAGAGGTTCAGAAGCACAAGAACGAGGGCAAAAGAAGTTGTCAAGCACACGAAGAACGCCAAGTGAGGTTGTTAACCACACAAACAAGGGAAAATGAGTTTCCTAAACTCAAGAACAAATGAAAATGAGGTTCATAAGCACAATATCAGGGGCAAATTATGTTGCAAAGCGCGAGAACAACAACAAAGGTTGTTAAGCACAAGAACAAGTGTAAACAATGTTCCTAAGCACAAGAACAAGGGCAAAAGAGATTAAGAAGCATATGAACAACGGCAATTGAGGTTGTTAAGCACACGAACAAGAACAAATGAGGTTCTTAAGCATAAGAACAAATGCAAATGAGATTCATAAGCACAAGATCAAGGTCAAAAGAGGTTGTCAAGCACTCGAAAAAAAGTTGTTAAGCACACAAACAACGCCAATTGAGGTTGTTAAGCACTCAAACAAGGGATAATGAGGTCCCTAAGCACAAGAACAAATGCAAATGAGGTTCATAAGCACAAGATCAAAGGAAAATTATTTTGCAAAATGCAAGAACAACGACAAATATGGTTATTAAGCACCAGAACAAGTGTAAATGAGGTTTATAAGTACAAGATTAAGGGCAAAAGAGGTTGTTAAGCACACACACAACGCCAATTGAGGTTGTTAAGTACACAAACAAGGGCAAATGAGGTTCCTAACCATAAGAACAAATGCAAATGAGGTTCATAAGTGCAAGATCAAGGGTAAATTATGTTGCAAAGCGCAAGAACAGCGGCAAATGAGGTTGTTAAGCACCATAACAAGTGTAAATGAAGTTCATAAGCACAAGATCAAGGGCAAAAGAGGTTGTTAAGCACACACATAACGTCAATTGAGGTTGTTAAGCACACAAACAAGGGCAAATGAGGATCCTAAGCACAAGAACAAATTCAAATTAGGTTCATAAGCACAAGATCAAGTGCAAAAGAGGTTGTTAAGCATACGAAAAATGCCAATTGAGGTTGTTAAGCACACAAAAAAGAGCAAATGAGGTTCCTCAGCACAAGAACAAATGCAAATGATGTTCATAAGCACAAGATTAAGGGCAAATTATGTTCCAAAGCGCAAGAACAACGACAAATGATGTTGCTAAGCACAAGAACAAGGGAGAAGATGTTAAGAAGCATATGAACAACGACAATTGAGGTCGCTAAGCACACGAACAACGGGAAATGAGGTTCCTAAGCACAAGAACAAAAGCAAATGAGGTTCATAAGCATAAGATCAATGGTGATGTTGCAAAGCGCAAGAACAACAACAAATGAATTTGTTAAGCACAAGAACAAGTGTAAATGATGTTGCTAAGCACAAGAACAAAGACAAAAGAGGTTAATAAGCATATGAACAACGACAATTCAGATTGTTAAGCACAAGAACAAGGGGAAATGAGGTTGTTAAAGACAAGAACAAATGCAAATGATGTTCAGAAGCGTAAGACCAAGGAAAAATTATGTTGCAAAGCGTAAGAACAATGACAAATGAGGTTTTTAAGCACAAGAACAAGTGTAAATGAGGTTCATAAGCACAAGATCATGGTCAAAAGAGGTTGTTAAGCACATAAAGAAAGCCAATTGAGATTGTTAAGCACACAAACAATGGCAAATGAGGTTCCTAAGCACAAGAACAAATGCAAATGTGGTTTATAAGCACAAGATCAAGGTCAAATTATGTTGCAAAGCGCACGAACTACGACAAATGAGGTTGTTAAGCACAAGAACAAGTGTGAATGATGTTGCTAAGCACAAGAACAAGGGTAAAAGATATTAAGAAGCATATGAACAACGATAATTGAGCTTGTTAAGCACACGAACAAATGCAAATGAGGTTCCTCAGCACAAGAACAAAAGCAAATCAAGTTCATAAGCACAAGATCAAAGGCAAAAGAGGTTGTTATGCACACAAACAACGCTAATTGAGGTTGTTAAGCACACAAACACGGGCAAAGGAGGTTCCTAAGCACAAGAACAAACGTCAATTAGGTTTATAAGCGCAAGATCAAGGGCAAATTATGTTGCAAAGCTCAAGAACTACAACAAATGAGGTTGTTAAGCACAAGAACAAGTGTAAATAATGTTGCTAAGCACAATAACAAGTGCAAAAGAGGTTAAGAAGTATATGAACAACGACAATTAGCTTGTTAAGCACACTAAAAAGAGCAAATGAGGTTCCTAAGCACAAGAACAAATGCAAATGAGGTTCATAACCACAAAATCAAGGTCAAAAGGGGTTGTTAAGTACACGAATAACGCCAATTGAGGTTGTTAAGCACACAAAAAAGGGCAAATGAGGTTCCTAAGCACAAGAACAAATGCAAATGATGGTCATCAGCACAAGATTAAGTGAAAATTATGTTGCCAAGCGCAAGAACAACGATAAATGAGGTTGTTAAGCACTAGAACAAGTATAAATGATGTTGCCTAGTACAAGAACAAGAGCAAAATAGGTTAAGAATCATATAAACTAGGACAATTGAGGTCGTTAAGCGCACGTACAATGGCAAATGAGGTTCCTAAGCACAACAAACAAAGCAAATGAGATTCATAAGCACAAGATCAGGGGTTATTTTGCTAAGCGCAAGAACAACAACAAATGAATTTGTTAAGCACAAGAACAAGTGTAAATGATGTAGCTAAGCACAAGAACAAAAGAGGCTAATAAGCATATGAACAACGACAATTCAGATTGTTAAGCACACGAACAAGGACAAATGAGGTTGTTAAGCACAAGCACAAATGCAAATGAGGTTCATAAGTGCAAGATCATGTGCAAATTATGTTGCAAAGCGTAAGAACAATGACAAATGAGGTTGTTAAGCACAAGAACAAGTGTAAATGAGGTTTGTAAGCACAATATCAAGGGAAAAAGAGGTTGTTAAGCACACA
Source organism: Carex arenaria (assembly GCA_964058825.1). Taxonomy (NCBI): domain Eukaryota; kingdom Viridiplantae; phylum Streptophyta; class Magnoliopsida; order Poales; family Cyperaceae; genus Carex; species Carex arenaria. Next base: position 37,071 of record CAXKVW010000786.1, read on the forward strand.
AACAACGTCAATTGAGGTTGTTAAGCACACAAACAAGGACAAATGAGATTCCTAAGCTCAAGAACAAAGGCAAATAAGGCTCATAAGCACAAGATCAAGTGCAAATTATGTTGCAAAGCGAAAGAACGACGATAAATGAGGTTGTTAAGCACAAGAACAAATGTAAATGAGGTTCATAAACACAAGATCAAGGGCAAAAAAATATTGTTAAGCACACGGATAAAGCCAAAGGTTGTTAAGCACACAAACAACGGAAAATGAGATTTCTAAGCACAAGAACAATTGCAAAGGAGGTTCATAAGTGCAAGATCAAGGGCAAATTATGTTGCTAAGCGCAAGAACAACGACAAATGTTAAGCACCAGATCTTTAGCACAAGATAAAGGACAAAAGAGGTTGTTAAGTACACGAACAACGCCAATTGAGGTTGTTAAGCACACAAACAAGGAAAAATGAATTTCCAAAGCACAAGAACAAATCCAAATAAGGTTCATAAGCACAAGATCAAGGGCAAATTATATTGCAAAGCGCAAGAACAACGACAAATGAGTTTGTTAAGGATAAGAACAAGTGTAAATGATTTTGCTAAGCACAAGAACAAGGGCAAAAGAGGTTAAGAATCATATGAACAACGAAAATTGAGCTTGTTAAGCACACGAACATGGCCAAATGTGACTTCTAAGCACAAGAACAAATGCAAATGCGGTTCATAAGCACAAGATCAATGTCAAAAGAGGTTGTTAAGCACACGAACAACGCCAATTCAGGTTGTTAATCACACAAACAAGTGCAAATGAGGTTCCTAAGCACAAGAACAAATGCAAATCTTGTTCATAAGTACAAGATCAATGGCAAAAGAGGTTGTTAAGCACACGAACAATGCCAGTTGAGGTTGTTAAGCACACAAACGAGGGCAAATGAGGTTCCTAAGCACAAG
>CAXKVW010000787.1:0-27196 GCA_964058825.1 Carex arenaria
ACTGTTGGTTTTACTTTGTGGGTTTTCCTAATTACTTTAAACCCTAACCAAGATCTACTCCTTTTGTAAGAAATTAAACTTAATGCACAGCGGAACTTACTTTCTGTCTTCAAAGGCCTCCGTATGCTATCAATCAGACAGCTTCCAAGGCTCTGGGTTGATACGCTCCTGGTCTTGACTTGAGTTGTTTTGAGATGATGCTTGATTGGTACGCTCTCGAGTCCTTCCAAGCAAGCCCTGGTGCCTTTCTTCTCTCTCGAGTCACGAACGGAGCTCAAGAGTATTATTCTCTAATGGAGGGAGAATAAGGTGGCTATGCACAACACATGTGCCCTAAAAATTTTCTTACCAGGATTGCGTGGAGACCCAGCGCTTTTTATACTAGTGAAAATGTATCTTTGAGAGATCTTATAATTTATGTCAAAAATTCTACATAATATATGACATATTTTCTCAAAGATATTTATTTGTGCATTTTTGGTAACCAATCAAATATGCATAACATATTTTCCTTTTTCTATTCAATTATACAAATCAATTATATTTGGCTGATGAATATATTAATATCCTCTCCAAATTATGCACAAACAAATCGGCCCATTTTGTTTGGTATCTTGATCCAATCAATTGATTAGGCCCAAACAATAATTCTTACATTTATCACTAGTATTAGTTGAATTAATTATAATTGGTCCATCAACAATTATAATTAATTTACATTATGTTCTATATGCATTCGTGCCCCAAAACTTAGCGAAATTACGTACTATGCCATTATTTCAGTCAATCACATTTAGGCATATCTTATATTATTCCTCATAATATTATTGACAGTATGTGATATATTAATCATATAACACGTAGTCCAAACTTAATTAATTGGAATTGACGTCTCAATTCCAACAATCTCCCACATGGACAAGTGTGGTCCTTTTGATTACATATATCTGAATCTGCGCATATTACTTTAACTTTTCTGTCTTTCTTTTCGTACTTTCTCAAACAATTCGGTCCACTAATCATACCAACAAGGGACTTAAACGACAGTTGTCACATTTACTTCGTGACTTTATCGATAGAAATCACAATGCCAAATATAATTAGATAACATGAATTAGTTTTGGTCATATAGTTCAGAAATTACACGAAGGTGTGATTATACATGCCTATTTCCGAATGGGTCACCCTTATTCTTTACTTTAGTGAGGTCAAAACTTTAAAAGAGAGAAACTAATTGAGACTCAAAATATAATTTGCATATATCAAAACTTATTACAAATTACATTACATAGAACTTTAAAATAAAATTAGACTCCCACATTTTCCTTAACTATCCTAAATAGGTACTACACCCATATGAGCAACATGCTCATGAAACTTCTTAGGCGGTAGTCCTTTTGTAAGGGGATCCGCAATCATGGAGTCTGTACCTATGTGTTCTATACATAATTCATTTTTCTGCACTCTCTCTTTTACAACCAAAAACTTAATGTCAATGTACTTCGACTTTGACGAACTTCGGTTGTTGGTTGCGTATAACACTGCTGAATTGTTGTCACATAATAATTTGAGTGGTTTCTGAATAGAATCCACAATTTTCAGACTTGTGACGAAGTTCTTCAGCCATACGCCATGATTAGATGCTTCAAAGCATGCAACAAATTCAGCTGCCATAGTGGAGGAGGCTACCAATGACTGCTTAGCGCTCTTCCATGACACAGCACCACCTGCCATCATAAAGATGTATCCTGATGTTGACTTCATGCTGTCGACACATCCTCCAAAATCAGAATCGGTATATCCAATGACCTCGAGCTGTTCCGATCCCCGATACGTGAGCATATAGTCCCTTGTTCTCTTTAGGTATCTCAACACTCGCTTGGCTGCCTTCCAGTGTTCCATACCTGGGTTACTCAAATATCTCCCTAGCATTCCGGTAATGAACGCAATATCCGGACGCGTGCATACTTGTGCATACATGATGCTACCCACGGCTGAGGCATAGGAAATATCTTTCATAATGTTTTTATCTAAGTCAGTTTGGGGACATTGTTTTAGACTAAACTTATCTCCTTTTGATACAGGGGTATCTCCTGGTTTACTGTTTTGCATGCCAAATCTTATTAGAATCTTATCGATATAATTCCTCTGAGATAACCTTAGAATACCTTGAGATCTATCTCTAAGTATTTCAATCCCTAGAACAAATGATGCATCACCAAGATCTTTCATTTCAAAGTTCTTAAATAAAAAACTCTTAGTTTGATGCAACATGTCATTATCGTTACTGGCAAGCAATATGTCATATACATATAAAACCAAGAAAATAAATTTACTCCCACAGAACTTGAGGTATATACATTCATCTACTATGTTAGACTCAAAACCAAATGAGCTAACAACTTGGTGAAACTTATAATACCATTGTCGAGATGCTTGTTTTAGACCATAGATAGATTTCTTAAGTCTGCAAACCATAGACCCTGCATCACCTGATACAAAGTTTTCCGGCTGCTTCATATAGATCGTTTCATCAATGTCACCATTGAGAAACGCCGTCTTTACATCCATCTGATGAAGTTCTAAATCATAATGTGCTACAAGCGCCAATATAATCCTTAAAGAGTCTTTCGATGAAACTGGAGAGAAAGTCTCTTTATAATCAATGCCTTCTTTCTGTATGAAACATTTCGCAACAAGACGTGCCTTGTATTTTTCAACATTGCCTTTAGAATCCCGCTTAGTCTTAAATATCCATTTGCAACCAACGGGTTTCTTGCCTTTAGGCAACGGAACAATATCCCAAACGTCATTGTCATACATAGATTTCATCTCTTCATTCATGGCATTAATCCACATTTGAGAGTTAGAGCTTTCAACAGCTTGTTTGATATTAATTGGATCATTTTCAAACATGCCAATGTCAAACTCATGTTCTTGAAGATATGCATAATCCTTCGATTGTGTAGATCTTTTCTCTCTAGTAGATCTCCTAATTGGCACAGGCTCTAGATTTTCTTGAGGTTCATTTACAACTTGATCTTCAACAGGAGGAGGAACATCATTACCAACTTCTGAATCTCCCACAGGCCCTAGGCCATCAACATTGGTCATGACAATGTCAGGGTTTGGGTTTGATTCAGGTCCATTTGTGTTCTCTATTCCATGTTGAGTTTCTAACTGAGTTGTTTGGGATGATGTAGTTTGCACATTGTCAAAAAATGTATTTCTAATCGTAATCGGAATTTGAATAAAACCAAGACTTTGGTCTATAGTCTCATTCTCATTCGTCTCTTCTTCTTGAAAAATACTATCTTTTGTCATATCTCTCCCCACAAACTCATTATCCTCAAAAAATTTCGCACTTCCTGACTCGAAAATTATATGTTCTGTTGGATTATAGAATTTATACCCCCTAGATCGTTCAGAATAGCCTATAAAGTAACAACTAACGGTCCTTTCGTCCAGTTTCTTTTCACTTGGCTTATAAGGTCTAGCTTCACATGGACATCCCCAAACTTTCAAATGATTCAAGCTAGGCTTGCGCCCAACCCATAATTCGTAAGGAGTCTTGTTAGCTGCTTTAGTAGGCACTCTATTAAGTATGTATGCTGCAGTCTTTAAGGCTTCTCCCCACAGATTCTCAGGTAGAGTTGTACGAGCAATCATACTTCTCACCATGTCTTTAAGGGTGCGATTTCGTCGCTCAGCAACACCATTCATTGCAGGCGAACCTGGCAACGTATACTGAGGCACAATTCCGCATTCCTCTAAGTATTTTGCAAAGGGACCTTGACGCTGTTCTCCTGATCCATCATAACGACCGTAGTATTCACCACCACGATCAGAACGAATGGACTTTATACGTTTGTTAAGTTGTAACTCAACTTCTGTTTTGAACTTTATGAACACGTCTAATGCTTCCGCCTTTTCTTTTATTAAGTAAATATGACCATATCTTGAATAATCATCTATGAATGTGATAAAGTAACGGTGACCATTTCTTGTAGCCTTTGGAAAAGGACCACAGATATCCGTATGAATCAATTCTAAGACATCATTACATCTTTTTGCATCATACTTACGTTTATTAGTTTGTTTTCCTTTTATACAATTTACACAATCACTTAAGTTTGTAAAATCTAAAGGTTGGAGAATATCATTAGACACAAGACGTTCTATCCTTTTCATAGAGATATGTCCTAATCGCTTGTGCCATAATGTTGCAGATTTCTCGCAAGTTAATTTACGTTTTCTATTATCTATATGCAGTGCCTCTGAATGTGAAGTGTCTATATCCAGAAAATAAAGATTATCATAAGAAGACAGGATACCAGAAGCAAGAAGCTTAGAATTTTGACACAAACTGAAATTTCCATTACTAAATGAACATACATAACCATTTTTGTCCAAATAAGAAACAGAAATTAGGTTCCTTCTGAAGGATGGAACCACTAAAGCATCAAAACTTAAATAAAATCCTGTCCTACATAATAATCTAAATTTTCCTATGCTTTGCACTTCTACTTTGTTGCCATTTCCAACGTAAACGTAGCGCTCAGCCTCACTTGGCTTGCGGCAACTTAGGCATCCCTTCATCGATACACTGATGTTAGATGTTGCACCTGAGTCTAACCACCAGGTATATCTAGATACAGAACTTAAATTAACTTCAGAACAAACTAAACTAAGAGACATACTTCTCCCCATGAGGGGCTTAATCTGACTTAGACTTGACATTATGTTTAGATCTGAAAATTCAAGAACAAAGAAATAATTTAGATACATGCTTCACGATTTGATCCTTAATCATAATTCTAAAATCTATCTAAAGGCCTGTGTAAAACTATTTTCTCCATTAAATCTTTAGCCAAAACACCATTCAGTAATGAAAGACCTTTGGGTGCAATCATTACCTTCAGGCATTCTGGTGTAGTGAATAAAGTACAAACATGTAACCTTTTTGTCAATCAACCTTTGGGTCAAATTAACATATCCATGAACTAACGACCAGGCCAGTCAACGGGGGGAGGAGGATCACAGACGGATCGCTTAAGTTCCAAGCCCCTGATGCTTTTCTAGACATCGCTAGTCCATGTGTGTTGCAACTTATTTTTATGCACTACCCTTATGCACCAAACAACTTAGTAGGCGCCAACCCTCCTTTGGGAAAGCTAACACCCACGTCCATTGTCAGCACGTCATTTTAACTTGTCATGAGTCATCCTTACAATCGTCTTACAAAGAGCGGCTCGTTTGCGAACATCAATGCTTGACTCATGCAAAAACAACACATGTATACCTAAAACGCCTTTAGTTAGATTCCAAAATTATGCCTAAAACCTAATCTAGGACGTACCTATAGTATCTACTCGTCCTAAATAGAATACAGTATCTTATAGCACTTTTAAATTAGAATATACTAATTTTATATGTCAACTATATTCATCAAAATAATTATTAGGTTTTAGCAAAATTTTAGCAATTTCTACAATGATTATCTTTTAGAAATGCTTCCATACTTAGTATAAATTTTATGCCATAATAAGCGTTGGCATAAAAGGTAATCTTAAAATTATGGCAGAAGGTATTAACGTAAATACAATTTTTTTTTTTATATACCATAATAAGCATTATTTTTATCAAATCAGAATTTAGTATTATATCCTTTAATTGGTGTCAATACCAATTTTAAATAATATCTAAAATCTAATAATTAGGCTAAATATAGCATAATATATAGTAATTATAGTAATTATAGCAATTATAGCAATTATAATTATTATAACCTAAACTACAATCACTTACAATTATTACTCACAATTAATAATTACTCATAATATATATAGTAATTATAGTAATTATAGCAATTAATAAATTTTCAGATATGGTATTGAGGGAAAACCGAAATCTTAAGGATCAAAAAATCTAAAAACAGCCATTTTGAGGGCTCAAACAGCATTTTTATGGCTGGCTAGATCCTTTTTCAAGGTTTCCGAATTGTGGTCATACGTCCAAATCGGAGTTACGAGTCAAAAGTTTGGTCTGTTTTAAGATCACTACCTCAAATCAATTGTTTATGACCAGATCTGAAAATTCAAACCTAAATTACTTTCTCTAATTCGAATTTAAAACCTTAAATTGTTGCATAATTAATCCTTTCTTATTTTGAAAATTAAAATTTCAAAAAAAAACTTTTCCAAGATCGCACGAAGCGCAAGGGTGGGTTCAAATTCAAGATTTTAATTCAAAACCGCATGGAAAAAAACGATTAAAGCAAAAATTTTAACAATTCCTTTTGCAACAATTAAATTCGATATGAAAAATAGAAAGCAATTAAAACCGAAATAAACTGCAATTCTTACATAAGGGTGCTCTGATACCACTTGTTGGTTTTACTTTGTGGGTTTTCCTAATTACTTTAAACCCTAACCAAGATCTACTCCTTTTGTAAGAAATTAAACTTAATGCACAGCGGAACTTACTTTCTGTCTTCAAAGGCCTCCGTATGCTATCAATCAGACAGCTTCCAAGGCTCTGGGTTGATACGCTCCTGGTCTTGACTTGAGTTGTTTTGAGATGATGCTTGATTGGTACGCTCTCGAGTCCTTCCAAGCAAGCCCTGGTGCCTTTCTTCTCTCTCGAGTCACGAACGGAGCTCAAGAGTATTATTCTCTAATGGAGAGAGAATAAGGTGGCTATGCACAACACATGTGCCCTAAAATTTTTTTTACCAGGATTGCTTGGAGACCCAGCGCCTTCTATACTAGTGAAAATGTATCTTTGAGAGATCTTATAATTTATGTCAAAAATTCTACATAATATATGACATATTTTCTCAAAGATATTTATTTGTGCATTTTTGGTAACCAATCAAATATGCATAACATATTTTCCTTTTTCTATTCAATTATACAAATCAATTATATTTGGCTGATGAATATATTAATATCCTCTCCAAATTATGCACAAACAAATCGGCCCATTTTGTTTGGTATCTTGATCCAATCAATTGATTAGGCCCAAACAATAATTCTTACATTTATGACTAGTATTAGTTGAATTAATTATAATTGGTCCATCAACAATTATAATTAATTTACATTATGTTCTATATGCATTCGTGCCCCAAAACTTAGCGAAATTACGTACTATGCCATTATTTCAGTCAATCACATTTAGGCATATCTTATATTATTCCTCATAATATTATTGACAGTATGTGATATATTAATCATATAACACGTAGTCCAAACTTAATTAATTGGAATTGACGTCTCAATTCCAACATGGACCACCACCGTGAAAGTTACTGCCATGTATTGGTCTTAATTGTGTAACAAGAGAACATGAGCGCATTAATCACAATTTATGAACAGTAAGATGATCTTCACGACTGTGAAAGTCCCTATAAATGTAAAAGGAATCTTCAAGGTCGTAGATACTAAACCAAGTCCCTTTGACGGTAAAGGAATGCTTCAAGGGCCGTAGGAACCCACCGACTTAGCCAAATTCAGAAGTTCGGACACATGTTAGTGTTTTTTCTATAGAAGTCGCATAGGAACTCCAATTTGGATAAATCAAAACTTTATGCAAAGAGGACAACATGATCTTCAACTTTGATTATGACGTCGACTCGAAATTCTTAATTTTATGGGTCATTATTAATTTTTTTCTGTCTGTGAAACCTGAAATAAAGATCGGGAGGCATTTCTCGAGACCGTGATGAAGCTGGAATTTACCGGAAAATCTTTCCAGGTCCGTTTTTGCTGGTTTCTTTCTATTTGGCTGATTACCTTCCAGATTCCATTTGCTTGCATAGAGATAGAAGGAAAAGATTTTGAATTTAAGCCCTAACAAACATACTTACAGAATAAGGAAATTTGCAAAAGAATAAGAAAATTTTAATCCTATTTCTGATGGAAAATAATTTTTTTAGAAAAATATTAAGATCCTGAACAAAGTTTTTTCCGAAATTTTTATTCACAACACAAAAAAATAATTCAAAAAATCCAAACATAATAACAGAACATTACTTTTCAAAATCTCGAATCAAAATCCAACTGGTGACATTACCAGTGGTAGGCGAATATATATATATTTTATTTAAACTTCGCAAACTTTAAAAATCCTTGTTGGACCATGAGAAATGAGAAATGCTTTTCTTTATATTTAGTGAATGTAGGAATGACAATTCATATAAATATGTTTAGATTAGACTATATCTTATAAATTTTATTAGCAGACAGCATCCACGAAATAAAATAAAAAACTAACTTACCTTCATAAATCATAGAGCATACTTGTGAATTATGACTACACAATACCTCTATTTAGTGTATATTATAAAAAATCTTCCAATACACCAACTAACAAGAACGTGTGAATAAATAAAAAAGTTTAATTCCATTGTACGCGTGCTTTTATGATCTTACACACACACACACACTCAAAATCTTTTGTCCTTAGATCAAAGATTGATTTCAAAAACACTTAATGACGGGCACGCGCACCATTTAGTACTAGAATTTTTTGTTTTAATGAGATTGACTATAGGCTTAACATAAAAATGTCATGGTATGGGATGGGTATAGGTTTATATATATTGTCAACTTTTGCAGGGTTACATATGTAAATATGAAGAAAAGAAATCAATAATCATAAAATATATCTAACGGGCGACGGGTCGATAATATCAATATATCATGGCAGTGACACCCATAAATAAGGAATCAATAATCATAAAATAATAGCAAGTTGCTCAGGGGAAGGTCATTTATGAAGACCATGCATATCCGCTGCAATAAATTTCTACCAATTGTTTCCCAAATTTAAAACTGCAGCAAAGCTTTCTATAGTCTTTATATACCCATTCATACTGCTCCTCTATCCACCATTCCTAAGAAAAAGAAATTTCACTTTCAACCCACCTCCCCTCCCCAATTGAAAAAGAAAAAGAAAAGAAAGACACTTCCCACAATCAGAAATACATGGCAGAAGTTGTGAAGTCTGTGCTGGAAAAGCTTGCTGCTTTCTTGATCGAGAAAGTTGAGGAAGTGCAGGCTGTGCGTGGGCAGATCGAACAGGTTCAAAAGGAGCTTCGCTTGATCCAAGCGCTGCTAAAGGATGTTGATTCCATGCGTAACAGAAATAATGTGGTAACAGAGTGGCTGAACCAAGTTAGAGAAATTGCCGACAGAATAGCTACTGTAATTGATACCTTTCGGGATAAGATTGAAGAAAATCGTGCAGAAAGTTCCAACTGGGTCGCCAGAAAATTTAGCAAGGCAGCTAAAAACTATAAAACGTACAAGCTCGGCCTGCATGATGACCTCGAAAAAATCATAGCGGAACTCAATCGGCTTTACCAGCGCCGAACCGACTTGAGAATTGGGGATCTTGGTGCTCTTGATGATGTTGATGATCTAGAACCTTCTGATAATGTCGATGATCCAGAAGTTGTTGGCCTTGTGGATGACCAGGCAAAGATTATCGAGCAGCTGCTTGATAGCAGTATTTCAAGGCGCATGGTGCTCTCGATTGTGGGTACTGGCGGCCTCGGGAAGACCACCCTGGCCAAAAAAATATACAGAAGGTACATGTCCTTTATTTTAAACGGTTTATTTTATATATATATAAAGCGGGTAATTTTTGTGGAACAATTAATCTATTACAAGAAAATTGATAAATTCCAAACCAACTAGTTGTGAAGAATCCAAATTCGATCCTTTGTTTAGATTGTTGTCCTTCTCAACAAGTGATGATATTCAAATCTTCGATCTAATCAGACAAGAAAAAGAATGATACTGTTATGAATTCTTTATTAATATTAGTAATCAATTACTTTGCATGTAATACTTACCTAGAGCAAACCAGAGTTAAATTCCTGACATGACCATAAATGATTTGCATAAATGTTTTCTATTCTATAAAGGGATTGTATAGCAATTGAAGTGAATTGCGAAATTAAATTCTGATGATTTGCATACATGACCATAAATGTTACACAAATAATCACTGTAATATGTATGGTTAATATAATTTACAAGATGCTAATAATGACTCAAAACTTGACATTATATTTGTTACAAAATGTGATCCAGATCTTCTTCAGAATACTTGTACTAAATCATGTATTCAAAATGCTCTGTTCCTTATTTTTCCTTGATGTAACACATTTTTTTTTTTTTTGTAAAACAGTGATAAATTGGAGGGACAATTCCATTGTCGGGCATGGCAGGCCATTTCTGCAACATCCAATTTAAATGATCTCTTGAGAGAAATTCTTTACTCAGTTAAACCTAACATGAAAAACAAAAATCCACCCGTAACAGATAGGGATTTACCGGTGAAACTAAAAGGCACCTTGATAAACAAGAGATACTTAATTATTTTAGATGATGTGTGGAACATTAATCTTTGGGGGCAGTTGAAAATGGCATTACCCGATATATACAATGCGAGCCGCGTGATCATTACCACCAGATCGCTTGATGTTGCCAAAGCAGCAGATTGCAACACAAAACCGTATGTGCCCTGTTACCTAAGTGACAACGACGGTCTTGCTCTCCTGTTCAGAAACGCTTTTCAGGAACATTTACAACCTGAGAATTACCCTCATCATCTCTTGGATGTGGCCAAAAGATTAACGAAAAAATGTGGTGGGCTACCCTTGGCATTGGTTGTTCTAGGTGGTATCCTCACAAGGAGGGACTGCAACTACACTGCCTGGAACACATTGGACGAGACCATGGATTGGCATGACGAAGATGGGAAGAAGTGCTCGCAGGTCCTTGCCAGGAGTTATGAAGAATTGCCCAACCATCTCAAACAATGTTTTCTTTATTTCGCTGCATTTCGAGAAGATTATAAGATTTCGGGAGTGCACGTTACAAGAATGTGGATGGCTGAAAAATTCATACCGAAAAATGGAGGTGGAACAATAGAGGACAGAGCTGAAAAATGCCTTGAAGAGCTAGTGCAAAGGTACATTTCTTCTCACTTCTATTTTTTATGGTACTTACCACGTATAAAAGTAAGTCTTGTTGTGTTGTTGGGCCAGCCCAGTCTCATCACATTCAAACCAAATTTAATAACTCTTTCAATGCATAAATGTCAAGGATTGTACCTCACAGAAATAATTTGTTAGAAATTCTCTCATCTACAAATATAACATATAGTTATAGTTATTAAGGAGTCTGAAAGAGATGTCATATTCCAGTAATTATGCAAACAGAAGCTTCGTTCTTTTTAAATATCTTCGCTCTGCATGTTCAATGTTCTGGTTCTCGCTGAAAGGAATTGAAATTAAGTTTATATATATATTAGTAGTAGTTTTCGGTGACTATATATATATACAGAGGTTGCTAATATACAATCGATTGTTCCTGTGGTTTCATGCAACTAAGTCGTTTTTTAATTTTTAAAGTCCAAAATGTCGATCCAAACCGTTAGATGTGTTCTCTTAATAACCACATCTTTTTGATGCACTGTCTCTCCTCTTGTATCTTAAAAAAAAGGAATTTGGTCCCTGTTCTTCATCCGAGAAAAAAAAGTATTATTTTTCATCATCTTATTTAATTGATCTTGTCTTCTTCGATTACACTATATATAATATGAAGAGTAAAAAAATAAAAACTTAAAAATTACAATGAATACCCTTACTCATGAGTCTGGCTAGTATGACATCGATCAGTATCATTTCGGCATATATTACACCAACTTCAAAATCTATTGAATCAGCTTCAAACGGCAAATCCAAACCATTCCAACCGATCTACTTCATTAGTTGTGCATTTACATACAAAATTTATAATTTTTCAAATTTATTTAGTATCAAGTCAAGTGGTCAAACGTAGGAGTTTTTAAGTTAAATTTAATACATTCATTTTTTAATATTTTTGTCCGTTTGATTTGATAAGAAAATAACTCAAAAAAATATAAATTTTATATGTAAACACATCACTCGTATAAATAATTAGTTTGAATGGATTGAATTTGCCATTTGAAATATATTCAACCAATTTTAAAGTTAGTTTCATGTGACATTAATATCAAACTAGCCACTCTTCTTACCCATCTATTAAATTTTCATTAAAAAAATTATTAATGATTTGTTTCTCCCTTGTCTTACTCATCCTCTGCCCTTCATCCAAACGAGACATAGTAGTAAATATAGAAATCCATAACTTTTCATGTATCCCTGTTTTTTACTAATAGACTGTATGCTGGCTTTTGTATACTACAAGAGGAGAGCGGGTGTCCGATGCCCATCGGACCAGAGTCTGTACGATGGGTGGTTTATACCGTCCGATTCAATTCAAGATCTATGCGCATCACTTTAACATCCGTGCTATTTGCTTTAATATCCGTGCTCACAGATATTGAAGTAAATCGGACGGTATAAACCACCCATCGAACACTGTTCTGGTCAGATGGGCATCGGACACCCCCCTCTCCCTACTACAAGAAGATTAGTTTTAGTTAGTTTACTGAAACTTACATGTTTTTTTTATCAACATATATATTTTTTATTTCTGACAACGCTAAGTTAACCGAAAATTTTAATTTTCACTGTATTGCGCTGTGCTTCAAAAAAGAAGCTAATAAAGCAAAATATGGAGCATTTTCCTTTTGTCAAATTTGCTCAATTTTGCTAAAAAATATTCAAATCTTAAATTGGTAAGTTGACGCCTGATATCAAGAGCTGTGATTAATGACTTATGAATTACATTAGAAGTCGCATTTTTTTTCAGATATTCTATTAAATCATAAAACATAAAAAGTAATTAGGAGAACCATGCCATAAAAAAAAAGCAAAAGTCATTACTCCTAGAAATTTTATTTTAACAACACAATCTCGAATAGAGTTTTTAACGGACACTTTAATATTGCTATTCTAATAATTAGCTGACAACTTTTAAATTAAAAAAATTATTTAAAGTAAGAATAATTATTTGAGCACCTTCACTTCTGGATCCTCAAAATCTCCGCACCTCATTTAGATAAATTATGTAATATGGTGCTCACTAAATATTATTCTAAAAAGATATTATATGATCCCACTAATTATTATTCTAGAATTCTTGGAGCGCTATTCCTCTATTGTCCCCTTTCTCTGTCCCCGCACTAATCCGATATCAACCTTCATAGATATAAATACTTCGAATATAAGATATTAACACTTGAAAAATAAGATATTAATACTTTGATGTGTAATTTGTTATTATCATCTCCTTTTTAGTCCCCCAATCGTCCCCACATCAACCTTCCTCTAATGAAATTATGGGGACCTCATATCATCGCATCAATCTTCCCCAATTGTCTTCACGTAAACCTTCCTCTAACAAAAATAGTTGGCTACATAGGTATAAATAATTGCAGTTATTGATAGTAATACTTTCAGACGTTATCTACTGTCATATATAAAAAATACTTGCAAATATGTATAAATATTTGCACGACAAGTTATAAATACTTGTATCACGACGAGCCTGGAAGTACGTCATCATCGATCTCATTTGAAAGAGAAAATTGTATGGAAGACATTTGTGGTTCTAGATTCGCAAAATTTCTCTCATATATGCCCCCCCCCCCCCCCCCCCCCCGCCGTGTAGTTCGAATGGTCCCCCACATAGAGGTGTTCATCGGTTCGGTTCGGTTGAAACCGAATCAAACTAGGCAAACCAAAGTTATAATTCGGTTTCAAAAATCGAACCGAACCTAACCGAACTGAACCAAAGTTTTATTTCAGTTTGTTCGGTTTGTTCGGTTCAAACCGAAATATATTAAATTTTTTTGTAATAAACTGAAGTATATTAAGAAATCAATCGGAGTTTTAAGAAATAAATTGGAATATTAAGAAATAAACTGAAGTATTTAAAGCAATTAATTAAGAAATAAACTGGGATATTAAGAAATAAACCGGGACGGTCCGGACCAAATTCATAATGTATAAAAGTTTTGGTTCGGTTATTTCGGTTTTGAAAATTACAAACCGAACCAAACCGAAGTTATAATTCGGTTTTAAAAAGCAAACCGAACTGTTTGAACCGATTAATTCGGTTCAGTCCAAAATCAATTAAACCGGACCCAATGATCCCCTCTACCCCCACATGTATTTATGGTGCAGTACGTTTGAGAGATTTGCTTGGGAGACAATTATAAATGTAAAAATTATTCACCTCATAGATATAAATACTTCCGTGCATAGGTATTAATACTTTAATAAAAATTCAGTACTGAAGTTTTTGCAGTCTCTCAGATAATTATGGTAGTTATGGTGTGAGTACTGTTATCAGCTCTCTCATAAATTAATCACAGTAGTAACGTTATTCTCGATGATCATATTAATGTCTTGGTTGTCATTCACTGCTCCATTGACTTCAGATGCCATAAATTTCATCATCAAAGCAAAATGCTATTTTTTTCCAAAAAAAATATAAAAAAAAAATAGATAAGAGAAAAAAATTCAGTTCAAAAATGGAGTTATCTAATAATTCCTAACAACATAAAATATTGTAGAAAAATAATAACTTAATCTATTCTAGTCAATATAATTTTATAAAAGACGACTAAAATATTTTATTTGTAATTTTATTTGTAACCAAAGCAAATTATGCTTTTGTAGATGTAATTCTCTATCCAATGAAACATAGTGAAAATACTTAAATTTTCTTTGATTTGATCAGATTATCAAACATAAAAATTCAATTATACTTGCCAGCAAAACTTCAGTAAAATAAAACTTCCGTACGCAATTAAATATAGAGAAATTTGAAGCTAAGAGAAACAAGTTGAATAATAAAACTGATTAAAAAATTTAAATTGTGAGTTCTAACTTGAAAACCGGTAATAACCTAACTGTAAAAAAAAAAAAAAGTTTACTGCAATGTGACTCTACACAATTAAAAAAGGTCGAAACAGATATTATTAAATATTTCTCAACGTTGCTTAAGTCATAATATTGTTGTAGATATCGGCACCACTCGGCACACGTATGCTAGGTATACCAGCATAACTTAATTTAGCGGTTAAGAGAGCGTTACTATGACTAAGGCATACGGAGCGGTTAAGATATACCAAATTATTGCAATTAGTATTACTATTATATGTAGTCTTTAGACCTAAATGAAAGAGGACAGCCATATCCTTAAATAATTAATTAATTGCTTCACCATCGAGGAATACCAACTTTTTTAATTTTATCCATTTAGAAATATTTATATTGCAAATTAATTGATCGACTCAAAACAAATTTATATACAATTTAATAAATTAGACGAGTAAGAATTTTTTAAAATAATAATTTCAGCATTTCGAGGTGCCTAAATATATTTTATATTTCTATTACTGCACTATCGGCTTTATATTTAGAGGAGGGATCCACTTACACCATTTTTTGGTGACACAAAATTACACCATTTATTTTTAAAGGTCAAACAGTCGATCCAAATCGTTCAACATGTTGGATATATTAAAGTGTGCTTGTAGATCAAATTTTATATTTTTTGAATTTTTTACTATTTATTAAGATGGGTACAAAAATTCAATTGTCTGAAAACAATGATTTGTAAAATAGTTAATAAATAGTAACAATATTAAAAAAATGTAAAATTTGGCCTCTCAGCACATTTTAATATGGAAATCATATTTTGATTTTGAAAACTTTAACAATGGATGGTGTAATTTTGTGTCACAAAAAATGGTGTAAGTCGATCCCTCCTCGTGTATATATATATATATATATATACACACAAACACACACACACACACCACATTTTTTATTTTATCGATTTACAAAAATTAATATTGCAACTTAATTGATCTACTCAAAACAGATTTATAACAACCTAATATATTAGGCGAGTAACAATTTTTGAAAATAATAATTTCAGCAATTAATTCGAGGTGGCTAAATATATTTTATATTTCTGTTACTGCATCATCGGCTATATATATAAACAGGACATCCTTAATTAGGAATACCTACGTACCTATATAGCCGAGCTTTCATCATTTATATAAACTTTCTTTGGATGAAAGATATATATATTGATCGAGCGTTCGAGTATTTTTCATATTTATTTGACTTAAGAATTACCTACTTATTAATTAATACACAAATATTTCCATTCCCACAGAGTAATTTTCATATTAATTTATGCTTTTGTCGACGTAATTCTCTATCCTATATATGAAACATAGTAAAAAAAACTTATTTTTGCTTTGATATTGGATCAGATTGTGAAACATACAAATTCAATTATACTTGCCTACAAAACTTAATTCATTAAAAATAAAACAATTTTTTTTATCTATACTGAAAAATATTTCCGTACTCCTGTCTAAATAACGAATTATTGCCATTAGTATTATATGTAGTCTTTATATCTAAATGAAAGACAACAGCCATATTCTTATTTAATTGCTTCACATTGATCATGCAATACCAACATTCTTAATTTTATCCATATAGAAAAAATTATAATGCAACTTAATTTATATGCACTTAATATATCAGCCGATTAAGATTTTTTTTAAATAATAATTTCAGCATTTCGAGGAGACTAAATATATTTTATATATCTATAACTGCATCATCGGGTATATAGCCAAGCATTTATTATTTATATAAACTTTCTTCGGAAGAAAGATATATCCGCGCTTTCGTAATTTGACTTGAGGATACCTACTTATATTCATAACAAATATTTTCATTCTTCTTTGATGTCAATTTGTACGAAAAAAAAAACTGTTGTAGGTGCTTGATTCAAGTTATTAAAAAATCTTGGAATGGCTACTGCAAATACTGTAGTATGCATGATCTTCTACGGGACCTAGCTATCCGCAAAGCTAAGGATGAGAACTTCTTTACGGTATTCTCTAAAGAAGAAGATGTTAACAACCTAGCTGCTAGCAAGCCATGCCGTGCGGCACTACAATTATGCACTCCCACGGAGGATGATATTTATTCAGAAAACACTCGTTCTTTACTCTGTTTTGGTTTTGGGCGACAGTCATCTAATAATAGTGGCTTTGGACTACTAAATTATAGTGGGTTTACACTACTTAGGGTGTTAACCTTGGAGAGTGTCGATATGGCCACATTTACTCGGAGACAGTGGCCGAAGGGCTTGATACAATTGAGGTACTTGGGGTTAAGACGCTGCAATATTCCACATGATATATTTAAGAAGTTTTCCTTCTGTAATATAGAAACCATTGATTTAAAAGGATCACGAGTAAATGATTATGAAAAAACACTAGATTTGTGTGATGTCGTGATCCCAACTCTCAGACATATATATAGTGAAGTACTTATCCGTTTACCATTAAAATGGGATAAACATACAAATCTACAAACAATTATGAAGGTGCGGATGCAAATGGAATCAGTTGTTGAATTAGGATTTTGTATCAACTTGCGTACGTTAGGGATTTACATTGGTGATGATCTAGATAATGAAAAGGCTATAAAAGAGTGGAGAAACCTCGAGAGTGTGCTGAGAAAAACCGAACATTTGGTCCACCTCACTATTTCAACAGATAAGTATCTACCATTTGGTGGCACAAAAGACTTACCTTGTCATGGGAAGATACAAAATCTATTTCTGTGGGGAAAATGGGAAAGAAATATATGTGTTCCAAGTGTTGAAATGTTCCCAACAAACCTCACCAAATTGAAGCTCCAAAGGTCTCGTCTTCAAGAAGATCCAATGCCAATATTGGAGAGGCTGCAGAGCCTCATAATACTTTTTTTAGATTATTCCTCATATGTGGGAACAGAGTTAATTTGTTCAACCGGAGGGTTTCCTAACCTCGAAATACTGAAGCTTAGTTGGCTTAAAAACCTACATCATTGGGAGATAAAAGAGGGAGCTATGCCCATCCTTCGTCACCTCAAAATTGATTATTGTAGAAGGCTGCACGTACTTCCCGACCTACAAAATGTGCAGACTCTTCAAGAACTAACAGTTTTTTGTCCCTCACGTGAGCTCTGGGAAGGTATGCAAATGCAAGGAAAAGATGTACACAAAATTAAGCATATTCCATCTGTGCGTATAAGGTAAAATCTCATTGCATCTTTAATTTCTTGTCAGTTTTTTTTTACAGATTTAATTTGATTGTCATCATAACCCATCTGTTCATACTACTTTTCATGGCTTCAGTACTTTATTTTTGATTGTCATCACGATTTTATTATTTTTGTTGTAATTTATTTAACTACTCTTATTTATTGTCTGGATTATGTTGAGCAGGAATTATTAGTACGAAGAATAAAAAGTGACAACAAAAAAAATGCAAGAAGAAGACGTCACATAATCAGATAACTATTGTTCTCGGGCAGTTGAACTTTTCATACTTGCTCATTGTCATGGTTGCTAGGTTTAATTTCCTATTGTTATTTACTTTCAGTTTTTATAATTGTAATTGTACTCGTTGCAAAGGAGTTCATTGTTTTATGATTATTTATCTGATTATTACAAGTAAAATCAGATAACTATTGAATAATTTTCATATGTTGTTAGCTTCTTTATAATTTCTTCCATTATTTTCTATAAATCTAAGTATATTTGTAGAAATCATCTTAAATTATATGTATGTCATTTTGAATTCTAGTAATATTTGTTGAATTATTTTTGAAAATATTTGTATACTATTTTTTTTTTACTATTTTTCCAATTATGAAGTTATCAGAAATTAATGCATGCCTCCTGTATTTTTAAAAATAATCTAAAATTATATGTATGTCATTTTGAATTCGAGTAATATTTTTTGAAGGATTTTTAAAATATTTCTATACTACTTTTTCACAATTTTTTTCAATTATGAAATTCTCATAACTTAATGCATGCCTCTTATACTTTTAGAAATCATCTAAAATTATATGTATGTCATTTTGAATTCGAGTAATATTTTTTTGAAGGATATTTATAATAATTGTATGCTATTTTTACACTTTTTTTTCCCAATTATGAAGTTATCAGAAATTAATGCATACCTCTTCAGACATAATTTGTATATCTTATTTTTAAGTTTTATATCGTATTATTAAGATGCAAAATTTATTATTTAATCATACGGGGTTGAATTACTTCCTCCATAATCGAAACATAATTGCAAAAACTATACAAAATTAGTGTAGTTCGCTATGAATTTGTTGTTTTGAATATCGCTAAATCATTATTTTATTTTTTTGTGCTGAACTTAACTATCCAGAATCATCAGAAAATATTTCCAATTTCTATTTTTTTACAAGAATAAATTGAAATTACTGAAATTAATTTTTCACTGAATTAAATAATGTTTCGGATTTTTCATGGATTATATTATAGGATTTTACAATAATTTTTAATTAGTTACTATTCTTACACTTATCATTTAAATATTGTTTCTTTCATATACATACATATATATATATGTGTGTGTGTGTGTGTGTGTAATTTTTCATTGATTATTTTTTTGATGAAATGCTTGTAACAAAATGTCATTCCTACGATGCCGCACAAATACTCATTTTTAATAAAATGTGTAATGTGAATTTTTACCTTGAGTCGAATAGGTCAAGATTCTGATATTAACTCAAAATTTAACTCAGAGGATCCTGACCCCTTTGCCACGATGTTTGCCCACGTTGTTGTTTCTGATGGTCTCATAAATTCAAAATAATATAAGATAATTTCTGATGGATAATATTTATGGAGTACGGCACTATGCATAGTGCACTTCAGTCCGTACTACAGATTCATACTATCTAAAGTCCTAATAGTCAAGCAAATTATGATCTCCATATGAAAATATACTTGAAGTCCAAAATTTACATTTTTTTTTTAATTTTTTACTATTTTCTTAGATAGGGAGAAAATCATTACTTTTGGATGGTCCTCAATCTTTAGATCAAATTATTTTGTACATATTTAGAAAAAAAATAAAAAAAAATATAAAATTTGACATCCAAGCAAATTTTCATTTAGATATCATGTTGAATAGTATGGATCAAATAATTAAACTTTAAAACTCATAATATGTATCCATAGTACAGACCAAACTAGCTTCACTCTATAAATAATATTGTCAAACTTAGTTGAACTAATGAATGTATCTGAAAGTAATGCCGGAAACTAAATTTATAATTAATCTAATGGGCTTGAGCCCACAAACCGCACAAGGCCCAAAACAATCAGGCCATCGTGTTGTATAACATGTTGTATGCTGTGATCAAATGCTAATGCCTTCCTTGCATTATCAACTTTATAATTATAAAGGATCTGATTGATTCAAAATATGCATTATTTTAATTCAGAAAGCTTTATTAACTAACATTTTTCTCACTCGTAGATAGAATGAGTTATACAAAAAAATTAGATTTTTTTTTTGGGCCTGCGTGTACTTTAAACAATCAATTGATAATTAAAAACAGTATCCAATATTTATACGCTACAAAAACGGCTAAATATTTGTGCACAGTAAGTATTTCAGCAATGCCTAACGTTACAACTAACAAGCTATAAAAGATTCAAAAATCCCCTCAACCGGAGCTAAACACAAGCATAAATCCTCGATCTATCGTCTCGCCCAAATCAAATTCAACATTTTTTTTGTGTCGGATATTTTGTTTAGACACTTAACCATGTATTGTTGTGGGTCTCACCTGCTCTGCGGCCCCCTCATTTTTTTTGTGTCGGATATTTTGTTTAGACACTGGCATGCAGATGTGCTGCAACTACACTGCTTGGAACTCATTGGACGAGACCATGGATTGGAGTAATGAAGATGGGGAGAAGTGCATGAAGATCATAGCCAGGAGTTATGAATAGTTGCCCGACCATCTCAAACCATGTTTTCAATATTTTGCTTCATCTCAGACCACATTGGAGGCTACCTAGGGACTGTGTACTGGTGCCTGCAGCATTATATTTTTTTGTGGTTTTAGGAGGCTTCATTATTTCCAGGAGTATTTCCCTTTTCCTAAATTCAGTGTAATCCTTCTAATTTTTACAGAAACTTTTTGTAGACCTATTCAAGCCCAAATATCAGCCCATTGATATCATAATCCAAACTGTCCAACTTTGATCAAATGGTTTATGTTCGTTTTCAAAGATCAAGTGAGATTAATAACTATACTGAACTGAAAAGTGCTTGATTAAAATCTTTTGTTTGACTTTAAGGGTCGATTTCTCTATTCAGGTGTGAATGGATAGAATTGCTAATGTGGTCCCACTTCCATTGATTCTTATTTAAGCCTTTGATAAATCAATTTGAGAAATAGTCGAAGGACGCACTAGTATTTTCTAAGAACCTATTCTGGGAATTGAATGATTCCCTTGTGACCTTGCTAGGTATTGAATTTGTAAAAATTAAAAGAACAAATTAAGAATCTGCTTGATTATAGAGGATAAAAAGAATTGGTGATAAAAAGAATTGGTGTATCTGGGGTTATTGGATTTCACCACTGTCCTATGCCCAAAATGCCATTTCACTTCAGTCAATGAATTTATGGGGTCATTACCAGATTTTGGTTCATTTTACTTGATTAGAGGACTCATTACTAAATTTTGGTTCCCCATATATTGATCAGAAGCAGAGAATACTAGAAAGTTTCCCTGTATGAATATTTTATTATCATTGTTTTGCCTTTTGTCTTTTTAAATTCCTTGTGTTTAATTTTTATCTTTAGATGTTTCCTTTGAGGGACTTGAGATGAGGCCCGATACAGTCCAGCAGAGAATACTTGTAGGCCCAATTTAAAGCTGCTATTTTAAATTAGATCAATATTTTAAATAGTCCCAACAACTTTGAAGGACATGAGATGAGGCCCAAATTATTTCAAATTAATGTTTCATGAGAATCCATTTTTGAATATACATGGGCCTAGTCATAGAAAACCCATCTTTGGTATATATCTATGGGCCTAACCCAGTCATACATAATCTTTCCAAGTCGGATGAAGCAGAAAAACATATGCCTATTGTGTGATCGAGCTACTTGAGCCCACATTAGAAGCCATCTGATGTTGTGTTATAATTTCGCTGCATGGTATTGAATTTAATTTCCCCAACGACCAATAAAGGCCCAGCAGCTAGCGGACCATGGTCTGCTAATAAAAAACCAATTTGTTTTGTTACTATCTTCTACAAATTAATAAATAAAGTTAACAGTTATTTTAAGAAAATTTGAATATAATGTTACCAGGGGCGCTGATTTTTCTTTATATATATATATTTTTTTTGTGAAAACTTTGGCAGAGTGTGGGAAGTCATGAAGGGGAATTAAATTCCAAAATTTTCTTTCTAGTCAACTGTTCTACCTCCCTTTCTCAAAGGCGCTGATTTAATGGGCAACGCATATTTAATCAGCATTTCTGGTACGTAAAAATATAATTTTTAACAAAATCTTGACAATTCTATTTATTGTTTTTTTAGAAAATGATAAGAAAAATAAATCAGCATCATGAACGGAATCTTTGTATTTTTTTAAAGAAAAACAGAGTCCTCTTATCCTCTTTCTTTGAGGAGAGAGAAGAGAGAAAAGATAAAAGAGGAGAGCTGTATATATGATCATGCTTTTTTTTCTTTTTTCTTTTTTTTTAAAATCTGGTTCTCTCATGAACCAATGAAGCAATTGGCGACCTTTCAGTTTTTTCGTTCTTCACTCTCGAACATGGTAATATATTCTTAATTTAATTAGAGAATTATTTTGATATATTAAGTAATTTGAATATAATAGTTGTATAATTATATATATATATGTTTTTTTCCTTCCATAATGAAAATAAACATGAAACATCGATATTAAAAAAAACTAAACAACAAGTTTATATATTTCATGAATAATATTAGGAAACAAATCACATATTATTTATCAAAAAATATTAATTAAAATATAATTCACCTCTAGATGTATGGGCTGTTAGAAGAAGGTTTGAGGAATTAAAGTTACTTTTATTGAAACATATCTGATGAGTCATATTGTTTTGTTAATAAAGTTACTTTTATTATTATTCATTGTGTGGTTTATTTGATTTTCAACCGAACCGACCAAGTTTCGATTAAATGGTTTGGTTTTGGTCTACATAGGCCATAGGCAATGATTAAATCCACCATGTGCTGATGTTTTCTTTCCCAATTATTTCTTGCCTACTAAACTTTCATGCTTTGTTTGTTAGTTTTATTCCTTGAAATTCGATGAATCAAAAATATTATCTGAGGAATAAGGGCAGGTAACAAACTGTTTCTCTATGATGTGGTTAATTAATAAGCTAACTTTAGGACGGCATTGCATAACAAATCACTTTCAAATGACGGATGAAGACCGTTAAAAAAAACAAAGAACAAGTTATGGTTAGCACGTAATATATAAGTTGTTGTTTACAGCTGTTTCTCTATGGTGGTTAGCACGTAATGTATACTTAATTGTTGTTTACAGCTGGATTTAATTTGTATGGGTGCCGGCTTCTTATATATCGACTGCATGTGCCCTGTTTTTTTTTTTTTTTTTTTTTTTTTTGAGAAAAAATGGGATGTGCCCCGTTTATATGATAAAGAATATATGACATATGGCAATAAATAAAAAAATTATGAACATACCTATACATGATCTCCACGATTTGTAAGATTATGAAATTAGGTCGTTTAATCTAAAGTCAAATTAATAAAGGGGCTTTTCATCTGGTCCATTTTTGCGCTTTCCGTTTAATGTCATTTGGTATGTCGTTTAATTATAGGTATATTTTGGTACTCATGAAATGATGATAACATTAGAGACAGTACAACTGATCCTGCAATTAACTATTTCGTAAGATATTAGGTATATTTTTTTGAGAAAACAAAAGAATTGGAAAATGGTTTGATGGCGGACTATTAATTTGGGAACATTTACTTAAGAATTGGACTCCATGTTATTGGAGAAAATTAGGGTTTTGATATCAATTAAAGAAACAGCTCAGAGAAAGAACCCATGTTACAAAAGCATAAAGATGAAAGATGTTCAACACCGGATGAGGGTTATAAGCAGTTTAAAATATGCTCATTATTGAGTTATTACTCAAAACTCTAAATAAAGAATGTGACCAATTGCGATTAATAAAATAGAAATCTGACTCCTATTTTTCTGAACCAATTGGTATTTTATATGAAATCAAGAAAAAAGCTGTTAATATAGCATTAAGACAAAAACTGTTCTTGTTCAGCACTAGATAAGGGTTAATTAATTATAAGGGATTTAAAATATGCTCATAACAGCCTATGATATCAGGTCAAAGATGCCTATGATATTTATAATGTTTTTATCTGAATTATTTGATGGACTTAAATGCAATTTGTCTATTCCTCGAAGTAACGGGTGAAGTTTCTTTTTCATTGAACTCATTAATTAACTATATTTTATATAAGCATGATCGAGTAAGAGAGCTTTGATAATTCGGCTAGAGAGGTTAAACTAATTAGACATAAAATTATAGGGAAACATATATGCTTGCATGTGGCCTTGTTATTATCATGGATTCAATTCAAACTAAATATATAGGTGGACCTGGCTTGTTTTTAAACTAATTAATTGGCTATTAGTGCTTGTTGGTTTGGTTTTTAATTTCTTCATGAATTAGACTTAATGTCCATGCACCATTTGCTTTTCCACCTAATTTTCTTATTTCTCCTTCTAGATTTTATTGTATATAGCAAATATGTTTCTCAACTTTTTCAAACTATTCTTATTTGCCCATGTAACTCTCCAGTATTACATATGGTGTTTACAGCCGTTTTTCTATGGTGGTTAGCACGTAATATATAATTAGTTGTTGTTAATTACAGCTGGATTTAAAGGATATATGACATATGACAACAAAGTAGAAAATATTATAAACCTATACATGTTCTCCATGATTTGTAATAGGCTTGAAAAATTATGAAAGGTCGTTTAATCGAAAGTGAAATAAATAAAAGGGGCTTTTCATCCGGTTCAGTTTTGCGCTTCCAATTTAATGTCATTTGATATGTCGTTTAATGTTGGCTCAATTTTGGTACTGA
The DNA here is from genome assembly GCA_964058825.1 of Carex arenaria. Taxonomy (NCBI): domain Eukaryota; kingdom Viridiplantae; phylum Streptophyta; class Magnoliopsida; order Poales; family Cyperaceae; genus Carex; species Carex arenaria. The sequence continues at coordinate 25,026 of CAXKVW010000787.1, forward strand.
TCAAATGATGATAACATTAGAGAATATGTATATTTTTTTGTAAGATAATATGTACAATTTATTGATAAAAAAGAATTAGCAAATGGCTTGATCAACGGAGTATTAATTATTGATTGACAAATGGTTTGCTGACGGAGTATTGATTGCGAACATTTTATTAACAATTGGAGCACATTTTATTAAAAATATGCTCATAATAGTCTATGATATCTGGTCAAAGATGCCTAAGATATTTATAATGTTTTGATCTGAATTAACTGATCAACATTAAATGCAATTTGTCTCTTCCTCGAACTAATGGGTGAAGTTTCTTTTTCAATGAACTCATTAACTATATTTTATATAAGCATGATCGAGAAGAGAAATTTTACAAATTGTCCTAATTTTTAAAATTTTCACAAAATACTCCTCTAAAAAATAGTTACAAAATGTTCTTGTGAGATCCTCATTAACAAAATACCTCCTATTTATTCTCATCAATTTGACGACTCCTTATCTTTTATTAGACTTAATATGTGCATAGTTTTTTTTAAATGCGTAATTCAAATAATTTTTTTGTTAGACACGCAACAATTTCCAGTGAAATAATATATATATCAATTTTTTTTAATATTTACATTGATATGTGCCATGATGAAATTATTTACACGATTATACTGGTTTCCACTAGTAACTCTGGCCAACTCATATTGATAAAATTACAAAAGATAATAATTATATTTATAAATAGAAACTAGTTAGACCGGAAATATATAAATTAATGCCAATATGCTCATCAGTAATATTTTTTTTTGAATTGGTTTCTATTTATATATTTAATTATTATCTTTTACAATTTTATTAATATGAGTTGGCCAGAGATACTAGTGGCAACCAATATAATTGTGTAAACAATTTCATCATGGTACATATTAGTGTAAATATTAAAAAAAAAAATTGATTTATATATTATTTAACTAAAAAATTTGTTCTGTGTCTACAATTTTTTTGGGTTTAAATTACGTATTATTTAAAAAAAAATTATGCACTTATTAAGTCTAATGAAATATTAGGAAGTGTCAAATTTGATGAGAGTAAATAGGAGGTAGAGATAAAAAGGGAGAGATAGAGGGAAATGAGATCCCACAAGAACATTTTGTTAATTATTTTAGAGAAAGGGCATTTTGTTTAAAAATTTTGAAAGGTAGGGACCAAAAATTTGTTACAAATTTCCCAATCGAGTAAGAGTGCATTGACAAACTCCAATACAGGGACTGCATGTGGTCTTGAATGCGCATTACGGGGAGCACATGCAGTCTTGTAGGAAAAAGAAATTCATTAAGTGTTGAATTAAGTGCATCCAATGCGGTCGGCATTAAAGCACCCTTTCGGCCAGGTGACTCCAAATAAACAGATTTGTTGCACCATGGGTGAATTATGGTATATAGATGTATGCATCTCATTAAAAGACAGATTCCTCATTGAACTCCTAAGTGCTGTTGTTCTTTGGATGGATTTGGATAGAAAGGAACTCTTTATGTTTGAAGAAATACTACTGCCAAATCTATTGGAGTTATTGGCTCAAAAATTATCTCATTAGTCTCTTTTTGTGCAAATTTAATGGGGATAACTCTTATTTTTAGCTTTCTTTGATTATTCCACATGATGTGCATGACATACCTATACAGATTCATAATTGTACAGTTGGTACGGGGAGAGAGAGAACAGGTCCAGCTTGCAGGGAAGAGGTGGAAAATCATCTATATCCTCTCCATTTGTCCGGGAAATACCAGTTCAGCACTGGTTTTTGAATCTAGTCTTAAGTATGTATGTTGTTATGAGTTCTTAAACTTGTCCCTTTTAATGAGTAGTTTCTTGTAGTAGTATTCTGATATCTGGCTTCTAATTATGTATGGCTATGTGGTGGTGTGACTGTACTGACTATGGCACTTTAAGATGCTTGGAAACACTTATTAGTACAGGTGGACTGGTACCATGCATTTCGGTACCATATTATGTGAGCACTACTGTTTTCTAATGAAATCGTTATCATCTTCTGTGTTGAATAAATTTTCAAAAATTTATGAGCGTGCTGCATAAAGTTTAAAAAAATTCCCTTAAAAGCCCACCGATAAACATCATGAAGCATGCGGGATGATAGGCAGAGAATGAGGTAGATATCTTCAAAGAAA